>DF244817.1:7500-15000 GCA_000507305.1 Breviolum minutum Mf 1.05b.01 | reverse complement strand
TCCGTGGCAGGAAGCACAACTTGCAAACCTTGCCCGCCGGGTGAATTTGCAGACGAAAATGGCCAATCTGAATGCCAAATATGTGAGCCAGGCGGGAGGGGATGAGTCGACGTTTCGAGCTGGATAGATTTGGAAGGCGCATCAGAACCCTCATTGTAATGATTGTTGAGAAGCATGTGAAGGTGCCAGTAGGCTTTGGTTTGAATTATTTGTTTTTATTGTAAGGTGCATTCAAAACGCTTTTCACCCATCTATCAGAGTGACTTTCCAAAGCCTCGTCTTGGCATGATCTTCGCCTCGTCAGGTGAGTTTGCTGCAGGGCAGGGCAATACAGGTTGCATGGAGTGTCCAGGCGGTCAATACCAAGATATGACAGGACAGGGGACCAAAAGTGAATTTGATCACAGGGAAATGCCCATCTCCCCCCACCACAATTTTCGTTTTTGACCGTGAAAGGGGCAGTGGAAAATGTGGTCCAAGCTTGTTCGCCGCTTGGAAACGACAAATTGACAGAGTCAGGCAGGCACGGTGAAACAATGTGATAAACTACGACTATAGAATATGAATATTTGCAATCTTGGTGTAAACCCAATGATTGCACATATGTATATATATGCACATGCATACCCGTAGGTTATGTATTTCACATCGTAGATGGAACCATATTTAGCTTCGGACATCACATTGACATGAGCCCCTTGATGAATCCGATATATTATATATATATATATGTATATAGTTGGAAACAATAGAATCCAAGAGACTTCCTACGGATTGTCCAAGTTTCCCTCACGCGTTTACCTATTCAGCCGAAATGAAGCTGCAGATGCTGATGCCACTAGAGTATTTACGGACTATGTATATATACATCTTTGAATTGAGACATGTATGTGTATTTGCGGTTTCAGATGCACCCTATACACTACTGCACAACTTTTGGAATACTTTGATGCTATAGGTACATATGTGCATCTACGGACATGCTGGAAAAAACGGGTGCGCATTGCTAATTGCATAATGCACATGACGCAACGTGTACTGATGAATGGAAACAAGCTGTCTTCTACCTCGTGCAGAAAAAGTGAGCCAAACTGGCCAGTGTAGACAGGGTCATTTGGATGTTGAAAAGTTAGATCTTCGACCAAACAAACGGATTATTCGGGGCTTGAAACGGCATGAAATGGCACAAGTCAGCGTTCACTGGGAGGAATATCGGAGCAATGTTCAATCAAGTCGTGAAAGTCAAGACAACGTATTCCAATTTGCTCCCATTCAAAGAAAAGCCCAGAACCCCTATGCCTGGCATTTATTCCTCAAATATCAGATATCTCCAAATAGCATTGAGGCTTTGCATCACCAATCCGTTGATCTTGAAGGACAAACCAGGTGTGAGCCATGTGACCTTGGTGAAGCAGTGAACTACACAGGCGCCTTACGATGTTATAAATGTCCACCAGGTGCCGCGGGTCAGCCGTTGGTTTCCAACCAGAGGGGGAAGGGTAGGGAAAACACCAATTTTGAACACGTATATGTTTATACAGCATACACAATTTCATGGCTATCAAAAAAACAAGACATATATTGCGCATGACAGAAGATCAACCGTTTTTTTTACATGTGCTTTCTTTAATGAAGTGAGATGGTAGCGTCCTGCGCCTCCTTTTTTGAATGAAATGTGTTATTTTCATCGATTTTCAGGGATCTCCAAACATGTTTTCACAAGTACTTCTTGAGAATATCTGCGTTTCGAGCTGCATAGATTTGAAAGGCGCACCAGAACCCTCATTGTAATGATTGTTGAGAAGCATGTGAACGTGCCAGTAGGCTTTGGTTTGATTTTTTTCCTTTTTTTTGGGGTGCATTTCAAAAACGCTTTTCACCCATCTATCAGAGTGACTTTCCAAAGCCTCGTCTTGGCATGATCTTCGCCTCGTCAGGTGAGTTTGCTGCAGGGAAGGGCAATGCAGATTGCAGGCCGTGTCAACGCGGTCAATACCAAGATATGGAAGGACAGGGGACCAAAAGTGAATTTGATCACAGGGAAATGTGCATCTCCCCCTTTTCGTTTTTGACCGTGAAAGGGGCAGTGGAAAATGTGGTCCAAGCTGGTTCGCCGTTTGGAAACGACAAATTGACAGAGTCAGGCAGGCACAGTGAAACAATGTGATAGACTACGACTATAGTATATATTTAGATATTTGCAATCTTGGTGTAAACCCAATGATTGCACATGTATACTCTCATGGGGGAGGCATGCGTGTAATACCACAGCACCGAAGTTGTCGGCTCACAGGAAGGTGCCACTGGGGGGCAGACCTCTTGTGAGGTTGCGCCATGGTGGGTTTATTAGCTAAAAGTTGGTCCTCAGACCCCTTGAGGGGAGAGGACGTATGGATACTCTTGTTGAGTATGGAAAGAACTTTGGCCTGACTCGAGAGGAGACTCGAAAAACCCTTTTCCTCCAAAGGCCAGAGTTGGAAAGTCTCTGGGTGGAAAATGGCGGGTCAGGCAGTTTGGGATTCCAGCTTTTGGAATCCAGAAGAAACCTTGAGTATGAAGCTATGATGATCAAAACAGAAATCAAGGACGTGCAGTTCTCCTGCAGGACCGATGGGAGGACAAAGAGGTTGGCCTTTTTACGGCCAGCCATCTGAGAGCCTCAGGTGAGTACCATGAGTGGTACGCAGGTCAGAACTTCAGTTATTTTGCCGAGAAGTGACAGAAGAGAGATTGTCCATGTGGACTGTTGGTCCCAGCCACGATGGTGGAATGTGACTACGTGAAAGAAGAAGCGGTGGCCATGGCGAAAGAGTCCCTTGAGACGGTTTACCACCAAAAGGTTGCCGTGGCAGTTCCGCCAGACCCGACTGGCGAGGCAGGCCTTGACAGAGCTTTGGCTGAGGCAAAGAAGCGGCCAGCTAGCCCTGCGTGACATGGGAAAATTGCTAAAGGGGCAGGCCGAGCAACGAGCTGCTGAGGACTCAGCCAAAAGGGCTGAACGAAGAGGGAAGGAAAAGAAAAGAGGAAAGGCCTCAAGTGATTCTGAGAATTAAGAAGCCCCGGGGAAGGAGATCCACTGGCCACCGGCTCCGTTCGAGCAGTGGTTCAAGGGGCTGTGGTGGTAGGACAGGTAAAGGAAAAGGAACAGGTAAAGCAAGACTATCCCAAAAGGGAAAAGAACAAGAAGTATTGGGAAAAAGTGAAGGAAAGAAGAAAGGAGAAAGCAAGACCACGAGTCCAACGCCCCATCCCAAGACCGGTCGAGTGGTCAGCATGAAGAAGAAGTAAATTGGGAGAGTTTCCAGCTGACCATCTTTCAGCGGCACAGCCTGGGTGTCATCTGCTGATTCAGATCTACAAGCCGGCTGGTGAGTTTAAGTGCATATATATATATATATTATTTATATTTATATATATATATGGATCGATGGTTGCATGGCAATCCCCCCGAAGAGCGGGTGCGGAACTTCCTCCCTCTTCCTTTTTGGCCGGATGTGTTGGAAGACATGCGGTTGATAGTCGCCGAAGAGAGAGCTACACGTGTTGGACTGAAACAGCGAGGCAAAAGTTCAAGTCGCACAAGGAACAGTCGAAATCTGAGGCCGTGACAAGATTTTCTATGCAAAGGCTCTGGTCGGTTACGCGTGAGAGGTGGCAAGGCGAGCCCAGCTCTCAACAGGCTGCCTTGAATCGGACCTGGGTTGCAGTTAGACGATTTGTGGATCAAAAGGACTAGTGTTTTTGGTCCCACGCAATCCGAGCTGTGTGGGGCGGGCCAGGAGTTGGAGCAGCTTAGATATAACAGTTATAGTACGGTCTGACGTTAGAGCAGATCCTATACCTGGGTTGCCCAAAGCAGAGCATGGGGCGATCGTCCCTCTGGATCTTCGTTTGGTGAAAGAAGAAATTTGCGAGGATATCCCGCGCCGGCAAGTCTCAGCAGTGGAAGGTGAATGGCCAATGATTGTGAAGGCTCTTTATGATTGTGGTTTGGTACCTGTGGAGAGCATGTCCCAAAGGTAGGAGAGGTGCGAGCTCTTAACGCTTTTGGGGTTGTTAAGGAGATAAAAACTACGGACAGTGCTCCATTTCATCATGGATCTTCGAGCAACCAACATGATCACAGAAGTGATCACGGGTGATGTGTCCACTTTGAGTGGAGCAGCCAGTTATCAGCATGTGATCCTTGATGACGGAGAACTACTGGCCGTCAGGGGTGATGATTTGACGGCAGCCTTTTACTTGTTTTCCCTCCCAAAAGTTAGGTCTGAACTTATGGTGTTTAGACTGTTTGAAAGAAAGTGAAGTTTGCTCGGTGGCCTTGAGGGGCCAGAAAAGTTTGGTGCTGCATTGAAGGCAGGCCCAGCCAGGAAGTCCGTCGCGATGGATTGTTCCCAGATTTGGAAGAAGAGAGCTTGCATGCATGGTGTGGAGCATCCACGTTTCTGGAGAAGGTGAGTAAGATGGCGTATGCAAAAATGAAGGGGGCCCCCCACATAAGCAGGAAAGTTTGCGCCGAGCTTATCGTCATTGGGGGATACCAACAAATCTTGACAAGGCTCTTCAGCGAAGGCTGAAAGGTTAGGAACCCAAATTGATGGTGATGCTGGAGTGTTGGGAGTAGGAACTAGCCGGGCTCTCAACTGCTTGGATTGGGGAGTTACCTCAGGACCCACTCCAGTTTAGGAGATGTCTGTTTTCCTTTCTCGAAGAGGCAGCAAATCGCAGGGTTGGCCCAATGAGTTTGGATGAGATGCTTTGTTTGGAAGGGGTCCTTCCAATGGCTTGCTGCGACTTGCGTGCTGAGCTGGGTACCATGGTGACGGCGAGTGATGCTTGCGAAACAGCTAGGTGGGGGCACATGTTTTTTTCGCCACGCCAGATACTGGTGTTTGACTTTTTCTCGGGACTGGGTGGTTTGCCTCGGGCTTTGGAGCAAGCGGGCCTTCGATGACTCACATGGTTTGCCATTAACTGCTATTGGAGTAGCTGCCTGCCTGTCTGCCTATACACCAACGCCGGGCATTGAACCTGGGTCCTCCTGCTTGGGGGGAGCAGGAGGAACCACTAGACCTCTGCAGTCGAGCCTGCTTTAAGCGGGTTCCGGGCATCACGCGGTCGCTGGGTGGCAGCCCGTGCCAGGGCATATCGCGCCTATCTTCGGAGAGGCTGCACCTACCCGATAGATCAGGTGAATCCTACAAAAATGACAATAGGTTATTTCCTGACTATTATGTAGTTAACTTTGCAATCTACCTAATAGGTAATTTGGCTGAATTGACTAACAGTCAGTTCGATCTATTTTTTCGAAGGTTATTCAAACAAATAACCTACAGGTTGCTAGTAGACAACCTGACAATTTTGGAGAGTTGACCTGAGAGTTCACCTCAAACTTCCCCTAAGAATGAGACATTCAAATTGAAACTTCACCTAAGAATCAGACTTCAAATTGAAACTTCACCTAAGAATGAGACATTCAAACTGAACCTTCACCTAACAATAAGACATTCAAACTGAAACTTCACCTCAAACTTCCTATTATTTGATCAAAAATTAGACTATTTGATCAAACTACCTATTAGTCAAATCAGTCAAACAACCTATAGACTATTTGGCATTTACCTATATAGACAACTTTCTGACTGATAGTTTGTTACAACCTACAAGTTGCCCTTTTCTACGTGTTGGGCAGGCACTATGAAGGCGATTGAAAAAGAGGCCAAGGATCGAGGTTTGTGGTTTTGGGGTCTTGTTGAAAATGCGGTTGGTGAAGACGAGTTGGGGTGGGGCCCGCTTTTCGTACAAAAGTTCACATCTCAAGGGGCTCGTCGACCGAGACTCTATTCAAATTCGGTGGAACCTGGTGGTCACCTGGAGATTGAGGTGTTGGTTCGAGAGATTGACGGAGATCAGGTTTTCAGCAAGGCCTGAACCGGCGGTTGAGGCCTTCTTAAGCCCGGGTTGGACGTGGAAGGCTGAAGAAACGCTAAGTTTCCCACGTTCACCCGAGCCATACCTTGCAGGAAACTTCCACCGTCCTGTGCAGGGCTTGATGGTTGCTCTGAAGAAGTGAAGACACGTTGGGTGATGGATATCGTTGCCAACCGTACACCTATAAGGACGAGTTCATGGTGGAAATGATGCAGGAGTGAAGAGGTTTGTTTGGGCCAGCGAGCGTGGGATCCTGATTGGGGTTCACCCCGGCCATGTGCGGTTGCTGCGGAAGAAAGATCCTGACCCCGCTGATGAAGGGGCTGTCCAACTGGTGGAGGACGCTGAATGCTGTGCCTTGGGAAATTCATTTCACACAAGGGCAGTGGCATGTTTGGAGGACCTGATTCTTTGGACGCTGGGGAAGAAAGCTTTGAAAGGGCCAGAAAGAATTCAGGAGCACCATGTTGGGAGACACAAAGACGGTTTGATGTGTCGATCTTTGAGGATAAAGGAAATTGAGAGGGTGCTGATTGATGAAGATTCAGAGAGTGTGTCAAGTCACCCGACATTGAAGGCAAATGAAAAGATTGAAGAGTGGCAGCAAAAAGAACCTCCGGAGAGGGAGTTTGGAACAGATCACCTTGGCCTGGCCACCTGCCAGAGCGCCTTCCCCCGGGCGACGATCCATCCTGCCAGATGGCAATGGGCAGTATATTCATGCCTACCCGTTCTTAGTCTTAGACAAAGAACATGTTAAGGGCTCCGCTGATGGCTTTTGTGTGGCGTTCTCGCAGAGCCACCTCCGGAGATGAAAGATCCCTACGCCTGACAGATAGTCAAGTTGCGGTCGCAGTGAAGGGCCGTTCGAGCAGCAAAAGGTTGAACAAGGTTGGGCGAGGTTTTGCGTCGCTTTGAAGGTTTCATATTTGCGCTTTTGCTTTGCTCTCTCCAATTTTGTCGGGGCCGCAATGACCCTCTTAGAACCGCGGCTCGGCCCATCGGCAGGGCCAGGGTTAAGATGGCTTTCCACCCAACAAAGGAGGGGCCGCAGCCCTTGTGCGACTTGGAGACTTGGTGATCACTACCTTGAAAAGATATGAGGAGTGTTGTGTTTGGTTTAGGTTTTCAAGCTGTCCTTTATCTCCTGTGCAGAAAAAGTGGTAGTTTCTGAGGCTGTGGCGCTCAATGCCCGCAGAAATCGCACGAAGGATGCAGCATTGGCAGATGCGTCCCCGCAACAGTTTCGAAAAATTTGACATGACTGTGTCGACTTCTTTAAGCCCAATAATTTACATGTCATGCCTTATTATGCCATGCGACGTGGTGGTGCAACGTCGGCATATCAAAATGGAGCAAGTTTTGAAGAACTTCTGATAAAAGGCCGTTGGAAAAACCTGAGCACAGCTAGAATCTATCTTGATGAATCTGTGATGGAGCTCGGCCAGATGTCTTTGTCCCCGGTATCCCAACGCCTTCTCACTTCCTTATCCCATGAATTTGGAGTGAGCCAGAAAGCGGCGCGTGGATAGGCAGATCAAATTCTGATTGCCTGGGGCACGTAGGTTA
>DF244817.1:0-2500 GCA_000507305.1 Breviolum minutum Mf 1.05b.01 | reverse complement strand
CGGAACGCAGCTCCGGCGTAGTGGAGTCAGGGCAAGCATGGTGTCGGCCCTGCGCTCCGGGAACATACAGTTCACAGTGCGGGTCCTCTGCTACCGGCTGAGTTCAAGTTGAGAGGCTGAGAATAAATGACTGGATCCTTTAACTTTAAGAATCAGGGATCCAGATGATTTAGCACAGTCTGCCTTCTTACACTCAAATGCATGCATTCATCAATATTCATCCATACTCAGTATTGAAAGAGTATTCAGATTGATCCTCAACATCGACATCTTCATCTTCATCTTCGACCACCATCACCACCACCACCACCACCAGCATCATCATCATCATCATCATCATCATCATCATCATCATCATCATCATCATCATCATCATCATCATCATCATCACCGTCGCTTGTTCAAACGAACCGTGCGCAAGATCTTGCTTGAAAAAAACCGACACTTTAAGAGCAATTTACACCTTGGCGGTGGGTCCAATGGTTCCGCCTGAGCGCGCGCCACGAGAGATACGGCAGATAGGTAATTATAGGTTTAGAATTGTAAAATATGATAGGGATGGAGATGGAAATAGGGACAGGGATAGAGATGCAGACCAACATTAAACGACAATTTTTTCTGACACTTATTAAAAATTGAGATTGTTGTTGCGTTCGTGGTCTGGCATTATGAGCAGGGCATAACTGCCAGGGGGGCAACCTTCAAATGAACACACTTTGTAGTCCCTAAGGCCCAGGGGTATTGTTTTTTGTTGATTACAGGCATTTGAAATGAATTCTGAAATTGGCATTCTCAGATTAACAGGGAACCTGGAATCCTGGAAGAACTTTCATGTCTGATGTCACTACTCTTTGTGATTACCTAGCTGCTCCCACCCCCACCCCTTTCAACTTGGAAAAGGGTATGCGCTTATCACCTATAATCAGACGCCTTTGAGATGTAGAGAGCCAGAACTGACAGATTGTAAGGTCATTGCTTAGATAGTTCTCTATTTGAACAACTCTCCTTTTCATCTTGTTTCAAGAAAGTTTGCAAATTAACGTGAATGCACGTCCATCAATTTTCTAATATGACCCGATTTGACCAGAGATCAGCACAGTGCAGCTTTCAAAAACAACCTGTCTGGGGTCAGAAGCCTGAACTGTATTTGCTACTGATGCTACTGACTCAATTATCTAGCATTCAGTCGATTTGTTGGTGATACTGATACCCTCTACCGTCCTACCCGAGTGTTGTGATTTGGGGTTACTCGTTGTGAAAACTTGACCAAATCTGTGGTCCCAGCCATATGATCTGTGAAGTATCCAGATACTGTATATGGAAGGTTGGCCGATCGAAAAATCCCTTTTCATCCTTTCTTAAAGGAAAATCTTCAGGCCTTACCATGATTTGACAGCAAACACACCATGTCGGAACTGCTAGGAAAGGACGCTCTACGAGCTGCACCCCATGTCCAGCAGGTGGCAACCTGCATGGGTGGATGGCCATGCAAGAAAGGGCCGCCCAGTTGTAAGGGAGATGAAACCACAGTAAACCCATGTAAACCCATGTTGTAAAAAGGGGTAGAAGTACGGCTAAATCCATCCACGCAGCAGTTGGCAAGGGGGGGGGCCTTCTTGTGGTTCATAAGGATGCCTCTTGATTTCCCAACAATTCAGGTCGGTCAAATATTGTGGCTTGTGCCACGAACATCTTTTGAAACTTGCAGACCGGGTGCACCACTTGGATAGGAGAGCTGCCTAAAGCCCCCCTTCGGTACTGCATCCTGTAATACACCGTATCCTTTCGTAAGATCTCCAGCAAGTATGCTTGATGACCACAAAGTTGAAACCAATGCAACTGTCCGGCTCGCACCAGGCTCCTATGCCTCGGCCAATGCTGAGGAGGGTGGGTATGGCTACTATGGTCAGGATGAGGGGATCCAAGAGTGCACGGAATGTGCCGCTGGCTTTTACAACGATGAGCCAGGCGCAGAATTGGAAATGGGGGTTCCAGTGAAGAACTTGTGCAATCAATTGGGTGTGCAAAGGTTTCTCAAGTTGATGCCATGAATTGTAATATAGTCCATATAGTCAGCATGTCTCAGAAAACAATTGCTCTTGACTTGGCTACAACATAGCGGTGAGGCTGTTCATCTACCGAGCTTCTATGACCCCGAAAGGGTCGCCCTTGTGGCAATCCAAATTTCAGAGTGCTTTCAAAATCCAAACGCAGCTCCGGCGTAGTGGAGTCAGGGCAAGCAGAGTGTCGGCCCTGCGCTCCGGGAACATACAGTTTACAGTGCGGGTCCTCTGCTACCGGCTGAGTTCAAGTTGAGAGGCTGAGAATAAATGACTGGATCCTTTAACTTTAAGAATCAGGGATCCAAATGATTTAGCACAGTATGTCTTCTTACACTCAAATGCAAATTTTCACCCATATTCATCCATACTCAGTATTGAAAGAGTATTCAGATTGATCGTCAACATCGACATCTTCATCTTCATCTTCGACCACCATC
>DF244816.1:0-23234 GCA_000507305.1 Breviolum minutum Mf 1.05b.01 | reverse complement strand
GATGGTCACACCACGCTCACGCTCCTCCTTCTGCCTGTCCATGAAGAAGGCGAATGCGAAAGAGCCCTTGCCCAAACGCTCAGCCTCAGCCTTCAGCTTCTCCAAATCACGCTCAGGCAGGCCACCCAGCTCAAAGATCAAGCGGCCAGTGGTGGTGCTCTTACCACTGTCGACATGGCCGCAAATCACAATGGAAAGGTGAGGCTTCTCGGAGTTGGCAGGCATGGCTCTAAATGGTGGGATCTATCAGCAACTATTCTTGGTCGCTGCAAAACTGGCCAAGGGGCTGCATTGTCGATGCAAACTTGCAACTTCATGACATCTCAAATTTCAATTTTTGCCATCTTCAATGCAACCAAACTGCCGTTGATGTCTCAAAAACTACCGGCCTTTCTTGAAACACAAATCTCTTCAAAGACAAAAACAACAACAACAACAACAACAACAACAACAACAACAACAACAACAACAACAACAACAACAACAACAACAACAACAACAACAACAACCACCACTTCGACTCATCATTTGCCTTTTTTTCAGCGAACTCCCGTGGTTTTCGCAGTAAACGAAAAAGGTGGTGTATCTTTGCCACCAATAAATTCGTCCCGCCGGTGAACCCTCACCCTGTCTGTTGATGGCCTGAAGCGGTGGCTAGATCCTCTAAAGTCTGGAAAATTTCCCATTGCTCTCAGGACGAAATCATACAAAAATTTCCATGAAATCTTAAAAGGCCAAAAAAATCACCAACCTGGTGATTCAATTCGTGACCTTTTTGGGATGGTGAGTTCACGTGACCCTTTCAAGGGGTTAAGTGACCTCCAACGTTTGGGGGATGAAGTTTGGGCACGAATTGAATCACCTGGAAGGTTACAGTTCGTCCTTTAGGGATCCTGGCTCACCGAACGTCAGAGGATAGTTGGGGTGTCTCTCAGAAGGTGAGCGATTGGATCTCTAAGGAGTAGTGAAATATGCTTCTGGAAGGAAGTTGGGGAAATGCAAACAAAAATCATCGCAGGTTGAAGTTGGTGGATTTTCCAGGTTGAGGTTGTTGAAAGTTTCTATCGTCATGTCATGTCCCAGGTGATTCATTCAGCCATGACCGAACTTGATCCCCAAACGGTTGGGTTGGTCACAACAACGGTGAACCCCTTCGAATCTCAAGGTCCAACTCGACCAAAACGAAAATGTTCGCCCCCTAAAAACGGAAAGGGGAAGAAAAATCCGAAAAAAAGTTGGGACTTTTTGGGGAGTCCCAGTCAGTCACCAAACATTTTGAATGCCTGGAATTTGGTTTTTTTCGGATGGCATCCATTGTTTTTACAAAAAAAACTTTCCGAAAATCCACATTTTTGGGGGTCAAGCTGCTTCTTGAAGATGGTGGAACACCATCCACCTTTTTGATGCGATGTGGGCACTTGGAAATGGATATTTCTACGGTATCGTTCGCTGAGCATACCCAGTACAGCAACAAAGTTGCCATCGACTTAAGCTCTTGAATGGAGCCTTTATTGTGGGCGGCAGACAGGATGGGCTTGCTACATATTTCCTATCAACCAAAGCATCCAAAACAAAAAACGCCCGAGCATGTGACTATTCCAAGACAAGTGATGAGTTTATGATCACATCTTGCTATCGGCAAAGGGCCAAAAGTGTCATGCTCTCCGAAGCCTTCTCTCTCTCTTCCCAAATCTTGATCCATAACCCACTTCGAGTGGAAACAAAACTTGACAAAGTCTATAGCCCCTCAATGAAACAACTCCCCAAAGTGGATCTCCGAAGAGTATGATTGTTCCAGCTAAAACGAGGTAAAATCAACGATTTACTCATTGCAGGCTAAATCCCAAAACATACTAGCTACTATTATGCTTAGGCTTACTCAAAATCAACAAAATCTCCTGGAAATTTTCCACAGAAAATTGAAAAAAAAACTTTCGACTTTCGACTTTCCTTCATCCCCTGGAGGAGCTGCGGTAGGCGGCTTTTCCTTTGTTGTTTTGGTCGGATTTGTGTTTCCTGCTTCCTTCTTGTCGCCACCCCTCTTTGTTGGGAGGATTTTTTTGTGCGTGGCAGAGTTGAAAGACTCAACTCAACTGTGAGTTTGGTCACAAGCAAGTCCACTGTGGACTTGTCAGTATGTCTCAAAAATAACGGGTGCGGTGTTTCATGGAAAAAGTCGTGGCAACAGAAAAAACAGGTCGTGATTATTTCAGGCTGAAACCCACTGGATTGTGAGACCAACTAATTTTGAGACCCGCTGGTGACATAAGATTCCTATTGCCTCGANGACGAGTCTGTCCCTGGATCTCACCAGCCTTGTGGTTGCCCTTGGCAATGGCAGTGGTGAAGTTACCATCAGCTGGCACCATGATCAAAGCCACATCGGCCTGGGAGGCACCGGTAATCATGTTCTTGATGAAGTCACGATGGCCTGGGGCATCGATGATGGTGTAGTGCCACTTCTCAGTGAAGAACTCCTTGGTGGTGCATGCAATGGTCACACCACGCTCACGCTCCTCCTTCTGCCTGTCCATGAAGAAGGCGAATGCGAAAGAGCCCTTGCCCAAACGCTCAGCCTCAGCCTTCAGCTTCTCCAAATCACGCTCAGGCAGGCCACCCAACTCAAAGATCAAGCGGCCAGTGGTGGTGCTCTTACCACTGTCGACATGGCCGCAAATCACAATGGAAAGGTGAGGCTTCTCGGAGTTGGCAGGCATGGCGTCTAACGAAACGAGAGCTCTATCAGCTAACAGGTATTCTGGTCGCTGCAAAAATTGGGCCACCGGCTCCACCAAACAACTGGTAAATCGCTGCAATCAATGTCGGCCTTGCTGATTGGATCGGGTGGATGGGATTTTGCACATATATTGGCTCTTGTCTAAATACTGCTTCCCAGTGCATTCCATGAAGGTTAGATGTCCCAAACAGTAAAATTGTGATGATTTTCCCTGGGATTTTACCAGGGTTTAAAGCCCCCAACATATATAACTCTAAAGCAAAAGCCGACAAGGAAACAAGGGATCCAAAGATCGAATCGTGGAGTTCAGAAACGATTCGAAGTGCCCCTTGTTTAAGATTGGGAAACAGCAAACTCCAATGGTTTTTTTGAAGAAACAAAACAGCAACCAGGTGATTCAAGCCGTGACCGTTTTTTTCCTAATCGGAAGTCACTTAAGCCGCTTAAGCCCTCCAAAGGTCACGTTTTCACCATCCCAAAAAGGTCACGAATTGAATCACCAGGAAGAGGAAACTCACAACAAAAGGATCCCAAAATTCGGGGAGATCGGCCATCCCTCAGCTTTTGCACTTTTTTCTTCCCCCATCTCCGCCTGCTAAAGGACGCCGCGGTGTTGCATGGGACCAAAACCTGCAGACACTCCCATCGTTGGGGCAGGGAAGGAGGATGCTGTTGTAAAACTGCCTAGAACCCAAATTCACCCTTGTTTTGATTGGAACTTCGGCTTTGTTTTGGGGGGTCCGACCGACCTTCACAAATAGGGGGGCCTCCTTGGGGCTCTTTTTGGGGTCAGATGGGGTGATTTTTCATCGCTGCCTCGTGACCTTTTTTGGTGTCACCTTTTAGATCAACTTTGCGAATCTAAGCCATCGTAGCGGCTGTGTAAAAAGTAACATCTCAGTAGCCAATTGTGAGGATGTTGCAGTAGGAACAAAACTTGAGTGCTAGGCAGGTGAACGAAAGCTGGGGAAGGAGAAAGAGTCCAGCATCATCAGATGCATTAACATCAAATGCTTTGTATTAGGAGCATGAGTTTGGACAGCAAGAGTATTTGCATTGTCATTTGGACGCTGCACACAACAATATCATCATCATCATCATCATCATCATCATCATCATCATCATCATCATCATCATCATCATCATCATCATCATCATCATCATCATCATCCTCTTCATCAGCATCAGCAGCCCGGACCAGGCGGGAATCAAACCCCTGATCCCCCTGACCCCTTTGTGGCGGGGGTGCGCAGCTCTTTTGGACCTGACCTATCAGAGAATTGACCCCCCAAAGCCTGATTCAAAAACCCCACCCCAATACTTCTAAAGAAGGGAGAATTCAGCTGGCTCACGCCAGCTTTCGTGATCACTGCTGAAGCTATCAGAAGCTGCCATGGCCTATTTCGCTCTGTGGCGCAGGTGGATCCGCATCGACGCGTTGCCTGAGCTGATCTATGAAGGGCACCCATTGAAGCACCAACTCAGAAGGAACCCTTCAGGCCATGGTCATACAGGTTTCATGACAGTAAAGGGGCAAACAGGTTTCCAAAATGAGTCGAGTCAAAAACTTGAGATGCACGGAAGGACCTGCAAAAAGTTCAAAATCTATGACAACATGCATCTGCAATAAAACTGAACTACACCAATCCTGGGCGATGCGAACAATTTCAATCACCCCATCAATGGATGGAATTTAAGAGACAACAAAAAACACACAAGTGACATCCCCAAAGGTGGCCCCGAGCCACGTCAACCCATTTTTGAAGAAACAAACCCGAGCCTCACATTTGCTCCAGGAAGTAAAGGCCTCGAGGCAAAGTACGAAGTACCCAGTTGAGGTGTCAAATCTTCGTACGAAAATTGAGCCGTGAAAAAAACCCTCCTACTTTCCATTGAATCCTGGATGGTTAATATTGATCCTTATTTCATGGCTTATTATAATGCATATATAACTGGGTAGTATTTCATCCCCAACATATAACCCAACCAACCAGGGGCCCTTTTTTCATTGCTCAATTGGGACCCGGGCCTTTGAAGGCCTCCGAGCTGTACTTCTGCAGCTGGGCCGCCACCAGGGGGCCCAGCTTCCGAGCTTGCTTCCAATCAGCGAATTCGTGTGCACAGTCCTCCCTTGGTTTTTAAAGGTGGATCAGTTGGTTGTTGGTCTAGCTGTTTTGGGGGGGCAGTTGGAAGATGATGATTTTTTTGGATATCTTTATTTTTTGGAGCTAAGAACCGCTTTAGGCAACCAAAAAGAAAAATCCACGAACATCTGAAAAAAACAACAGTTGTTTCTGTTTGCAAACAACAATTCATTTTGGAGTCGTGGCATGACCCGTATGTGCGACCAGAAACACAAGATAAGACGGTTAACTGTTGGGTTTTCACTTAACAAGTTGAAATTGCCACACCTTTTGGCCACATCCAGTGTGGTTGCACTGCAGTGGAGTGGTCGCTGAGCGTCAAGCAAAAAGCTAGCAAACATCCAAAATGAATTGACGAATAAATTTCTCAGATTCCCAAGCCAAGAGGCGAGCCGTGAGGATGGCGCTCTACGACTTTGCGTAGATGGTAAACCCAAACCTGCAAGCTGACAACGAAGCAAATTGACAGGTGTGGAAAGCAGGTTCTGTCAGGTTCTGCCTCTCTGTCTGCGAACCAGCGCGAAACAGAGCGGGTTTGCCTTTGCACCACCTCCTTAACCTGACTCACGGCTGAAGAAAACACATCTGATTCCACCTTTTTTCCAGTCTGAAAATAGCCATTCATGCCATTCCAAAATGGTTTAACGGTCGACCTTATGACCAAGCTGTGCTTTTTTGAGACGTTTTAGATGGAAAAACCACGAATCTTTCGGAAACCGCAAGGCCTGCAGATCTTTTCCTATGTTACTTTGCATCGTCGAAAAATCTGCGAATCTGCATGGTCCTTTCTTGACATTTGGATATCCAAGTCAAGATCATCCCTTTCAAACCCATCCGAAAACAAAATCTGATGAAATCGCGAAATCTATGGGGAGCCAAAAAAACTCGACAAGTTTGAATCACCATGCATTTACCTCAAGTGGCCCACATCGGATTCCACGTTTTTGGGGTCGGTGGCTGTAGAAGTTTTTGTTGACCCCAAAGGGAAAGGTTCTGATTTTCTTCCGTCACATTCAGGAATCTGTGAAGTATAATTTCCCTCCATGCCAACCCCCCTCAGTCAGCCAAGTCCGAGTGTCTGATGAAAATCTGTGTGCTTCTGAAAGAAGAAAAAACACAATCAGGGACACAGGCAAAACTCATCTGTGAATTTAAGAGAACTTAATTGAATAATCCCTCAGTCCTCAAGAGACTGCCGGCACATCTTCACTATGTGCAGCCAAAGGCACTGGAAGAAAATCCAGCAAAGTGCTGAGGAACCTGATTAGTCTTGCGCTCTTGATTAGAAGCAAGGACTCTGTCTATGCAGTCAAGTCGGGTTTTAAAACAAGTGGCTCCGATGGCAGGCGCCAACTCACGTCTGCAAACCGAGGCGCCTAGTGGTCATCAACGGACAGGTTGGGTTTGAGTTTTGGACCATTGAAGGCAGTTTGATATGTGCGTTTCATGTTGTGCAGGACTTAAATACCTTTCCTAAGCCCTCAACTTTTTTCAGCGCGATCATGGTTTCCGGTTTTACTAGTTCGTTTCAAAACAAACAACCTTTTGAAACCCTTCAGTTTTTGTGACCTCGTATTACATAAAAGTTCCTACAAGTTACATACAAGTTACATCAATTGTTATCAAATTTCGTGTTAGTTGCACTTACCTCACGAAAGAGGTTCTACAACTTCTGTTGGACCAAAACGTCCAGATCGTGATGTCTGCTGGTCTCAGTCGATGCAATCCGTTTTTCAGCATTCGATCATCTCCAAGAAAGAAGAACAACATATTTGGAGTATTTTGCCAGTTTTCTTTTACCAGAAAACCATGTTTCATGTTTTTTTCCGCATGCCCAGTTGAGTTCTTTTATAGGGCTCCTACCAGCGTCTTGTGAGTAAGTTCTTCCTTGGCCAGCTTCTTTTTCAAGTCCTACTGATAACAAACGAAAAACAACGGTCTCAAGGTCACACAATAACAAACGAAGACCATGGGCTCTACATTGCTGATGTTTGTTTTAAACAAAAACACCAATAAAACAAAAATACATGATATCAAAACTAAATCAAATACAACAACAAACCATGTATATATGTATATATACCGTACATATTTATATCTCTATAACATAAGAAAACAAAAATAACATCCACCGTTGAAATGAGCTCCAGGTTTTCGTCAAAATAACTCGCGGAACTGGGGAAATCCGTGGTCACTGAAACTTATACAGCACCTATATATTTGTTGTAAATGAAGATATGTGTAAATTATATGCATTCAAAAAAATATAAAGTATACTATGCATATAGTTTCACATTATCAAAGGAAGTTTAGTTGAGAAACTTCCGATATACGAACAAGATCGCAGATTCAAGCAATAGTAGAGCCAAGTAATAGTAGAGTCAAGTAATAGAAGAGTCAAGTAATAGTAGAGTTAAGTAATAGAAGAGTCTAGCAATAGTCTCGCAATTGTAGAGTCAAGTAATAGAAGAGTTAAGTACTAGTAGAGTCAAGTAATAGAAGAGTTAAGTTACAGTAGAGTCAAGTAAAAGAAGAGTCAAGTACTAGTAGAGTCAAGTAATAGTCTTGCAATAGTAGAGTCAAGTAATAGTCTCGCAATAGTAGAGTCAAGTAATAGAAGAGTTAAGTAATCGAAGGAAGTTTAAATAGAAACTTCCGACAATATGGAGAGTTGAAAAGCAGATGAACAGCACAGTAGTAGAGTAGTCAAGTCAGCAGAAAGAAGATGCGATAGTGTGAAAGTAAGAAGAAAGAAGATACATCCGCGCCAAATTTTAGAGAAGTCGCGAAATGCTGTGTTTTTTCCAATGGTCCGGGCGTTGGGTCAGTCGAAAAGTAGGCCTGTTAAAGCGGCGGGCGCGGAGGTGAGTGGTCCGCGGAGAAATCAAAAATTGCACGCCGCTGTGGCGAAAAGCATATTTTCAAGTGAAAATGCACAAAACACCTCGTGTTCGGAACACTTTAGTTCCGATGTCGAAAAATTGCACGCCGCTATCGCGAAAAGCGTCGAAAAATGGCACGCCGCTGTGGCGCGAAGCACATTTTGAAGTGAAAACGTGCAAAATACCTATGTTTTCGCACACTTCTTGAAGTTCACATGTCGAAAAATCAGTCAGTTAGCAAGTTCGTCAGTCAATCAATCAGTCAGGTAGTCAATTAGTCGGTTTCGTCAAGTAGTCAGTCAGTCAGTCAGTTAATCAATCAATGAATTAGTCAGGTAGTCACTTGGTCAGTTAGTCCGTTAGCTAGTTAGTCAAGTTAGTCAGTTAATCTGTTAGAAACACCTAGTTACTTTAGTCAGTCAGGAAGTCAAGTAGTCAGTTACTTCATCAGTTAGTCAGCTAGCTAGTTTGTCAGTCAGTCAGTCAGGACGTCAATTAGTCAGTCAGTCAGTTCATCAATCAGTTAGTCAAGTAGTCAATTAGCCAATTAGTCAGTTAGTCAGTTCGTCATTTAGTCAGTTAGTCAATCAGTCAGTTAGTCAGTTAGCTAGCTGGTTAGTTGGTTAGTGAGTGAGTGAGTTACTTAGTCAATTAGTCGTCAAGTAGTCAGATAGTCAATTAGTTAGTTAGGCAGATAGTCGATTAGTCAGTTAGTCATTCAGTCAGTAAGTCAATTAGTCTGTTCGGCAGTTAATCAATCAGTTAATCAATTGGTCAGTCAGTCAGTCAGTCAATATATAAGGCAGCTCGTCAGTCTATCAGATCAACCAATTAATCAGTCAGTCAATTAGTCAGGCCAAAAGGAAAGGCTTGGACTCAGCTAAATTTCAGGAGGTGTATATCCAGTTCGAACTAACACACAGTCACATCAATTCACACTAACTTCCAACCTGACAAAAAACCAAGGGATCTTGAACCAACCATCTCTCTCCAAACCCCAACCTTTTTGTCATTATCTGTGCACCCCGGATTTTTAATCAACCAGGTCTACTACCATCCAACCTGTTTACGCTGTTCCCGTCCCGGAGTCCTCACTTTGCCCTTCGTTCAACTTGGAGCTTTCCATAAGCAGTTGCATCTGTTTCTGCGCCCTGACCAAGGTGAAGAAGAAACTCGTGAAGATTTGCTTGCCAGGCAGTTTTAAATTTCAGATTAAGTTGATGTTGCACTCATTTTTCTTCAAAACAAAAAGTTCTCCAAATCAGAATGATGTCCCATTTGAAAAATATGCTCATCAAATTGGACTTGGGTGCCAGGGGTGTGAACGAAAGCTGGGGAAGAAAGAACGAATGGAAAGTGTGATGAAGGAAGATGGGGGCAACATCATAAGCATCCTCGCCCACAGCTGAAACCAGACATCAAAGTCTTTTGTCTGGAGTCTTTCTCTTTCCCAACGCAGAAGTAGCAAGCATGGCGTCGGCAGCATCATCAGACGCAGCATCGCCCACAGCCGAACCCAGACATTAAAGGCTTTTGTCTGGATTCCTCTATTTGGACCCACAGGTAGCAAGCACAGCATCATCATTATAGCCAGCATCGTTAGCAGCAAAAGCAGCAGCATCACTATCAGCATCAGCATCCTCATCATTACCAGACTCACAATGTCATCGCCAAAGCACAGCGTCATCATCATCATTACACAAGAAGTCGCTCATGCATTCTGCAGCTTGCGAGAAAAACAACATTGTCGATGTTCCAAAACGAGACAAAGGATGTTGGACCTAATTTCTTTTGCATGTGCTGTAGCAGCAAAGGAGGGGATCAGCTGACGCATGTACGTAGCTTTTCCACTGTGGTCCTCATCAACCCAAGACTGAATCCAGACAAAACAGTCATTTGTCTGGATTCGTTGGAGAGCAGGTTGAAGGGGCTTTCATCCAGCTCAGGGTCGGCATGATTCATCAGCGTCCACAGAGGAATCCAGACACGGAAGCTGTTTGTCTGGAATTCTCGGCATCATCATTGATGAGGTAGCAATCAAAAGTAGGCTCCATCAGCAAGCAGCCTGGAGATCATCCTCAGCAGTCATCATCATCAGCATCATCATCATCAGCATCGTCGTCATCCTCCTCCTCATTATCATCATCTTCACTATGTATCATCATCATCATCATCATCATCATCATCATCATCATCATCATCATCATCATCATCATCATCATCATCATCATCATCATCATCATCATCATCATCATCATCATCNGGGGGGGGTGCCAGCACAAAAACGAGTGATTTATCAAGGAAATGACCCCCCCCCATACACACAAAAGCTTGATTCATCGAAGACTGTGGCGTGGAACCCCCCCTTAATACTTCTTACGAAGGGAGAACTCAGCTGGCTTAGGCCAGCTTTCGTGATTTCGTTCTCTCACAATCTGCATGGCTACAAGCAAGTTGGGTCTCTCTTACGGTGCCCACATCTTTACCCTTTGATGGTGGCAGGAGCTATGCGAAAGTCTATGACATATTTGGTCGACGAGCTATCAGCCTTCCGCAAAAGTCTTGGATGGCATGCATACCCAAACAGCCAAAAACACCTAAACAAGCTGTGTTTGAAAGTTACGTACCTTACAATTCCTTTAAATTGTTCATACATTTCTGCCAGAAACACATGGATTTAGGTCTCGCATTTTGGGGTCTTTCCACACACACCCCCTTTGGGTTACAAAAGCAAAATCATACAAACCGGGAAATTTCATGAATCAGGTGATTCAAAGTGACCTTTTTATCCCCTAGTTGGAGGTCACCTAACCCCTTGAAAGGGTCACTTAACCATCCCAAAAAGGTCACTTTGAATCACCAGGAAATCATTCGGCCATTTTTTCCATTTCAGGTCCGTCATGGAATAGACTCCGTTTTCCGGCCCAAAAGTCCCCAAACATCGAAAAAGGTGGTCCAAACCCACATGACTTGATGGCTTTTTTTTCCCGCTCTGAAGATTTTCTGCCTCTGCCAATCATCTTTCTTTGAAAATTCAAGGCAGTGTGTCCATGCACAGCATGCTGCATGTTCGCTGGCTGGCAAAAGACTTCTCTCATCCTCCTGCCGCCTCCAGAGGCAGCGTTAAAACGCTGTGCTGTTTTTTTACGGCACTAGAAGGGTCATTCGGCAACCTGTCACAGTCTCGACCTTCAGTTTTATCTTTTGCCCTTCCTCGAGTTTTTGTCCTTTCACATTTTCCTCAGGCAAATAGCCTTGTTGCATTGCTCCAACATCTACAAATGCAGCTCTGGCACGTACTGTTATCACAGTCCCTTCCACCAAATCACCTACTTGGTAGTCCGAAAAAGGACGTTTCTGAAATTCCGGTTGGTCCGCGATGACACATTCCACTCTGCTCTTCTTCACTGCAAGAACGCGAACCTGTTTTTTTTCAGTTGACTCAAAGAGAGCTCCCACGTTTTTGTTTGTCACATTTTTTTTTGGGCAGACCTCTTTGAGACCTCATCCTGAGGCCTTGGCCTAAATTAGAATGGAATGAAGAACATTTCATTCATCATAAGGGACGTCCGAGGCTTGAAAAAAGACCACAGCCATCTATGCCATAAAGGACCATGGAGTTGTTGACTTTATGTGGTCTGAAACAAATTGCCTAGAAACAAATCACTCAATGGTTTGAAGCCATAGTTTGGAATTCGGAAGATTCTGGGGAAGAACATCATGTCCACTATGGGATGTCCATAAATTTCCACATTTCAATACAATGGCCCCCCAAAAACCTACATGTTTAGAGGTTTTTTGTGGTAAATAACCTAGTTTTTAGGTGGCCAAAACCTTCATTTTTGCATGGGTTTTGGGGGCAAAAATGGTACCTGATATATCACAATCATCAGATCCTGCCCAATTTTCATCCACTAAACCACCCCCCCACCTGGATAACATCGTTCAAAGCCATCGCATCACTCATATTTGCTAAATATTCACCTTTGGGCTTCACTTTCGAAATATGCAAAAATCCAGGTTTATCCACTCCCAACTTCAATTTCGCACCAAAATCCTGCAATTTCACCACTGTGGCGTTGTACCTTCTTCCAACAAATAAGTCGTTGGCTTTATTCGACGCCGGTGGCACCTCAACTTCACCAGCCTTGTTCCACAAGACCAGCTTGGAAGTTCCTCGGGGAGACACCGGTGATAGCCCCACGAAGCCGGGGGCAAGGACCAGCACCGTCAACAACGCCACCATTTTTTGCCATCTTCGGGTCACCACTTTTTCGGGTCGAAGACGGGTGGCAAGAACCACCATGGCCATGTTTTTGGAGGGGAAAGCACCACCGTGGGAGAAACCGACGGTGTAAGTGTAAGTGTAAATCGGAACTTTTAAAAAAACATCCGAAAGGCCTTGAGCAACAAAAAAAATCCGCAAGATGTAAGATGATTCATCAAAAAGGAGGAGGGATGTCTCTTCGTCTCGCCCCTTTAGAAGAGATTCATGATTGACAATAAGAAATACCAGAAAACACCACCGGTTGGATGGAAATAAAAACCCGTCGTAATTAATGGGATAAACTACCACCCTCTCAACTGAAACCACGCCAGATTTCTGAACCATCCAACAGTAGCAGTGAAGTTCAGGGTCGGCTTTTTTTCCCCACAGAAGTATTCTGCTCCTTTCATCTCCTTCATATGGAAAACCCCTATGACCTTGAGAAGTAAGTGAAGTGTTGTTGATCAGCTTCATTCATTGATGAATGGGTGTTGTTTTTTTCAGCGTCCATCTGTCGCTCCCAACCAAAAAATTGCATCTTTCTGATAGTTTTTATTGCCAAATATGTAAATCCTTAGTAAATACTAGTTTCTACCTTCAAAAAGAACATTGTAGGTTTTAATTTAAGCTTAAATGTTCTATCTAAATGCTACACCCCACAACTACATAGTAGCCACTCCCAAAAAGTTTGGTTTCCAATGATTTTTCATGGCCTGTCAAGAGCATAGCAGCAAAGCACGATGACCTGTCACCCATATGGCGGCTGCGTCATCCATGGAAGTTGTATCATCTAACATCCACTTGTTGGAATAAGATCCGAACCGCTTTCCAAAGTCTTTGGCAGAAAAATAACGTCAAAAATTGATTCAGATCATCTTGAAATATGAAAAATGAAAACAACACCTTTAACATTGTATCTTAAATTTCTCATAGTCGCTGGTGATCTATTCCTTACAGGGTTTTTTGTTGGTAACATTGGATGTTATCGTCTTCCCATCTTTACAAAAAATCGCAAGAAAACATGTGGACCAACTGACAACCCACCTGGCGTGCTGGAAACAAACCACCCATGGGGTATTCAAGCTTCACGGAATCGATGGCCAATTTCTTAACCAGCTGAAACATGATAAAACCTATTGAAAATGCTCCTCAAACCCCGTTGTTTGGCACGTGAAAATATATATATATATATGTATATATATTATATATATACATAATTATATATATATATACATATATATATATATGTTTCCGTTTTTTTGTCAAGAAACCTGTGTACAAAAAAACACACAAAAATCAGTGTGTTAACTGTTTGGCACCTGTGACACACTCTGTTGTCTATCCAAAACACCCCTTGTTGAGCCACAGCTGAGTCCGTTGAGTCACTCACGTCACGATCCACATAAAACGACGAAAAGACGTTTTTTGATTACAAAAAATCCAAACGTAGTTTGCTTTCAAATTACGGAAAAAGGTTTGTTTTTGGTGTCTCTTTCAAAAAAAAAAAATCAATTTCATGTTTTTTTTTCTTAGTCCATTGCAACACATCATAGCTGCCTTTCTCAATTCGTTCCGAATTGTTGACCTCTTCCTTTTTTGTGGTTGGATCTTCAGCAGCCAGCATTCAGCTGAAACACCGGAAAAATAGGCAAGTCTTCGGCGGGAAAACTGACTTGAAAGACCCCTCAAATATTCGTTGATCCAACGATATTCATTCAACCTACCTTGTATACATATACCCTGTAAGTCAAAGCGCATTAAGAATAAGTCCGTCCCCTTTAAATCCCTACTAAAATCAATGATTTTTCGGAAAAAAAAACATGGAATTATATAATGGTTTTTGGACTTCCAAGATATATGTATACATATACCTTCTCAAAAACCTTCACCAAATTGTTTAAAATCTCGAAACCATTCACCAAAACTTCAAGAACCTGGGTTGATGTATTTGAATTTCACTGGTTCGAAAGCCACGGGGACTTGGTGTACCGCAAGAAGCATCTAAATTTTTACACCAACGAAAACGAACCACTGGCACCTGAAAATACACACCTGGAAAAAGACATTCAGAACTTGGAAACCATCATTTTTACGGTCTATGCTATTTTTCCGGGGTGTCAAATTCTCAGTATCTGCCAGCCTGAAAGTCAATCATTTTAGGTTTTTCCTGGCTGTGTTGTTTGTTTCAATGTTCACCCTGAAAAACGCACTGGGATGAAACCGCGGGGTACGACAGCGACATCCAAAAAGCGAGGTCAAGATGTGGCAGGATCCCCGAGGGGCAAAAGACCACAAACGTTTTGACATCAATCATGTGTTTGGTTCAGCAACCAAAATTGCTGATGGGACCATTTTCCAGTGTTTGCACGCATTTTCTTCCTGGCAGCTGCAAGGCTCTATTATTTTCACACCAAGCCGTGTTTTACCACGGTTTTTTGCAATGGTAATCCAAGTCTCACTACCCAACAAATATATGTTCAACATCCAGGTCCTTCAATGTTTTATCCCAAATCATGGTTTTCCAGCACCAAAAAGGTTTTTGTGTCCAAACAAAACATGTTTTCTCACACCACCGATTTCCTCCAATGTTTCTGTGATTGGACCACCCCATTGTGCGGTTGCAACGGCCGAGAAAAAGGGGAAAAACCGAGCATTCGCGGAGAATCCGGAGACGAAGAGCGGTTTTTCACCGAGGGCCCATGTGGTGTGTTT
Organism: Breviolum minutum Mf 1.05b.01; assembly: GCA_000507305.1. Classification (NCBI taxonomy): domain Eukaryota; class Dinophyceae; order Suessiales; family Symbiodiniaceae; genus Breviolum; species Breviolum minutum. Next base: position 8,492 of record DF244816.1, on the reverse strand, counting down.
CAGGACCTTCCCTCAGAGTTCCCCGGGTTTTTGTTGTCACATGGATTTGGGCAGCTGTTCTGTCCACCTTCGAAAGCAACAAACATGCAAGAACAAAACAATAACCAGCCAACCAGACAACAAGCAAAGACCCAAACAACAAGCAAAGAAACGAAAACACAACAAACAACAAAGAACCAAAAACCTACGAAGCACAAACGAAAGAACAAACCAACGAATGGCCCAATTAACGAACGACCGAATCAACAACACAACAATCAAACAATCAAAGCAAAGCAAATAAAATCAAATCAAACCAAACCAAGCCAAACCAAACCAATAATCAATCAACCAATCAACCAATCAACCAATCAACCAATCAATCAATCAACCAATCAACCAATCCATCAATCAATCAATCAATCAATCAATCAATCAACCAATCAACCAACCAATCAACCAATCAACCAATCAACCAACCAATCAACCAATCAAAAAATCAATCAATCAATCAATCAATCAATCACTCAATCACTCAATCACTCAACCAATCAATCAATCAACCAATTAATCAAACAATCAAAAAAATCAAATGGAATCAATCCAATCAGATCAAAAAGTTATGTTTTTGATTTTTGTCGTCGACTTTATCAAAAAAAGTTATGTTTTTTTGCGCGTCCAATTTTTACAATTGCGTTTTTGGCAGATTCATGAAAATTCTTCATTTTGTCCGCAGTGCAATTTTGGCTTTGCTACGCCGTACCATTCCTGCAATTGCATTTTTTAGAGCTCATGAAAAATTTACATTGGATTCCGAATATACACTGCTAAAGCACCTGCAATTTGGCCCGAAACTTCGGTAGTTTTCAGGTTGGTCTCATAAATTAAAATCCATGATTTGCCTTGATCGATGTAAGCAGGAAGAAAAAGAAACGGCGGTAATTTCTCGAACTCCACACCCACACGCAGACAAATTTATTTTTTTTTGCTGGAAGCTGCTTGGGTTTATCCCGGGCGGAGCGCCCTTCAGTCAGCTGAACAAAGGTGTTAGAGACGCTGTGTCTGCAACAACCAAAAGAGATGTTTAACATCAATAAATTATGCAAAAACGTGCATAAGGCCACAAGTACCAAAGTACTTACAAGTCAAACAAACACAACAAGGAACCGAAACAAAACAAAAACAAAAGAAGAGGCTCCAAAGATTCCTAGGTAAAGCAGCGTCACCATGAGGCAAGATGCAACCGCAGGAAGAGGGCTTTGGTGAAACCCGGAGGAAGCACCTGTGCCAGAGTGGGAAGTGCAACCAAAGGAAGAGGGCTTTGGTGAAACCCGAAGGAAGCACCTATGCCGGAGCCAGAGTTGTCATCGGAATCCATGGAGAATGTTTGAAACATCTCATGTAGTTAGTGGCCATAACAAAAGAAAAGGTTTCATGGAGAAACCCAACTTACGCAAGAGAAAAAGTGCGAGGAAAACCCTCGAGCAATTCCACTCTCGCAGGTGAAACGTAGTGAAATGTGAAACTGCACCCACCTCAGAGTCCACTCAGTTTATCTTGGCTTGGCGAAGCAAAGACAGCGTAGAAAGCGCGGAAAGCAGCCAAAGCGAGGCCCAGCCAGGCATTGGTCGCAGCGCTATTCCAGAAGCGGCTCAAAGTGGTGGCATTCAAAAGCCCGGCGCGAGGGCAATACTCCAAACAGCGCAAAACTATGCGCAGCAGGCGGTGTCGTAAGGGGGCAATATAAAAAGGGGTAAGGTGAATTATGAAGTAGGAAGGGAGAGGGTGTAGTGGTGAGAAGATAATGTGCGGGGACACGGGAGAAAATAGAGAAAGGAGCAGTAAGGGAGTGCTGTGAACAAGTGTGGCGAACAACGGATGGATAAAGTTATAGAGGGAGAGTATGAAGTTTTTTTTCCCTTCCCCAAAAACGAATGAAGGTATAAGGGAAGTTGTGTGAATTGACCTTAAATAAGGTAGGGTAGAGAGGCTGCGATGTTACCAAGAGGTGAGGTGTGGTCAATGGTAGGAGGCAAAATAGGACAATAAGTATGTAGAAGAATATGTCTGGTAAAATGTTAGAGAGAATGACGAGTTCAGGAGGATGGGCCGGACAATATGCCACAGGCTGATCCCACTGAGCCTACGTCATCCAGGAGGAAAGGAGGGAAAGATACAACAATATAAGTCAAAGGGCGGAGAGTTTCATATAGAGCTACGGAAGAGGAGAAATAAGAACAAGTGATGTAGATTGTGCCAAGAAACAAAGAAGGGCGAGATGGTAGGAAACATGCGCCCTGAAGTAGTGAGGAGAATGCCAAGAGACGTTGAGCAGGTGGTCCACGACATGCATCGGCATAGTTGGCGCCAGCGGCAGGCACCAAGCGAGAGGCGCCCGACATGGCGACGAACGGCCACTTTGGGCTAGGGCGACAAAGGGGTGCTGCCACTTTGGGCAAACCCACTTTGGGCAAGCACCTTGAAAGAAATGAAAAAGAAGGGGAAGGAGAGGGAAAAGGGAGGGAGAGGGAGGAGGCAAGGGAGGCAGAAAAAGAAGAGGAAGACGGAAGGAAAAGAAAGGAGAAGGAGAAGAAAAAGTAAAGCGACGAGCCGGACAATATGCCCAGGCTGGCCACAAAGAGAGCTCAGGGGAGGGAAGAGAGACGCCAATAAATGCCAGTACAGGAGGCGAGAGAGCACAAAAACAGAGAAAGGTAGATCAGAGAGCCCGACAGCGAGCCGGACAATATGCCCAGGCCGGCCACGGGGGAGTGATGGAAGGTAAATGTCGAAAGGAAAAAGTTTATGGTCGGCGGGGACGGCCCGGGGGAGGTGCGAACACGGTAGGTGGAGCAATGCCTTTACCATGGGATTTGCCTTTAGTAGGACCCTTGGCAGAACCTGTGGGAGTGACCCCTGAAGAATGTTTGGAAGAGCCTTTAGGGGGTCCAGGGGTCAGAGGTGGCCAGTCGGGGGGGAAACTATCTTTACCTTTAAAGGTACCTTTATCAGCACCTTTGCCCTGAACATTATAGGCCATACCTGTAGTAGCGTCTTTTCCTTTGGCGTAAGGACCACGGCTAGAACGAGCAGAGGAAGAGGCAGAGGATCCAACGGGCCGAGTGTTGTCAGGGAATTGGGGCCGGTATCCAGGGTGGCTACCTAAAGGGGCGCTACCTTGGCTGGGGATGCGGGGTCGTTTGGGGTCGGAACATGGGCCTATGGGAGGAGGATGTTGAGAACGAGTGGACACAGAGTGCGACGAGGGAGCAGGTTGTGGAGCCGTTCCGGACGGTTGGGAAGGTCTGGGAGGCATGATATAGAGGAAGATGAGGCAAGGGCTGTACGCGGTAAAGTCTCAGGTGTAGGACTGATAGACGGAGGGTCAGGAGGTTGTCTGCCAGACGTGACAGTGTTAGCGGGTGGGACCCGCAAAAACGCAAGAGCAGCGAATTCACGTTTATGTTTGCGTGCCTCAGCGGTAGCTTCTTCGTTGTGACACTGATTAGTTGCAATGAGCATGGCAACCTGGGGGAGGTGAATGTTAGTGTTAAAGAAGTCAACAAGCCCTAGAGGGACTGGGATATATTCACGATGGCGGTGAGGGATGAGGCGGGGTGCACGATTGTTGAGCCAATCTTGTACCGCAGGTTCAGGCGGGGACGGAGTTTCATAGGATTCAATACGCGGGGGGCGAAGGACTGAGAGATCAGGGAGACGTAGAAAAGGGGAGTTGAAAAGAACATGGGAGGCATCATTGTTATAGGAAAAGGGGGCGGCTAGTCGAAGAGCACCATCTAATGCCTCAGCGCTATGAAGACCTTGTTGAAATGTGAGCGTGGACGAGAATCGGCGAGCAGAGCCGGAGGTGGCTGGCGGTGGCACCGGAAAGCGTAACGTCCAACTAAGCTTTCCATGGTAGAAACTTTCATCCGTGATAGCAAGGAGGGGAATAGATTCAGGTCGGATAAAACCTGCAGCTGCAGCCTGTCGAGCATGATGATGTCTTCATTGTCGGGAAAGACAAGAGGGAGGTCAAGGTGAAAAGGTCGAGATGCGGTGAGGACAGAAGATGAGTGGGGTTGGGAAGGGGTGACTGGGCGGAGTTGTGGGGGATCCCCCTTGGGGGACTTTAAGTTGGCGAGGATGAAGGCACCGAGAGCAGGTGGCACAAAGATGGTGAGGTGCGTGGATGGGATGGGTTCATTACTGCGAGCGTTAACCTGGTTCCATATAGCTAACTGGTCCCCTGCCATGTTATCCGTGGTACCGGCACCTGCGAGGGGAGAAGTAGCACGCGTACAGGCGTGATTAAGGTGAGCATGCCAAAAGCGAGAAGACGTAAGTAAGCCTGGGAGTGGTGGAGGAGTGTAGGCGGCATGGTGCAGGTCGAAAATGCCGTGAACTATAGCTTCGGATAAAAGTTTGAGCCAAGCATCCAGAATAGTGTGCGCTGGAACATCGACGGGGAGAGGACCACAACGACCAGAGAGCAGGTGCGCAACCAGATGGCGTTCCAGAAAAGGGAGATAAGGACGAAGGTCGATGGTGATAGATGGCCAGGGATAGGTGAGAGGAAGCTGAGATAGGGCGATGTAATGTTCCTCATCGATAATGAAGGGAGGATGATCAATAGCGTAGAGGAGACGTTCAAAGGCGGTTTCAATTTCGGCGGAATAAGTAATTTCACCTTCAATGGTTGGACCGGTCATCTCGGTGTCATCATCGGCTGGTTGGTTGGGAAGAGACCGAGAGAAAGTAGATTGCAAACGAACATCGGCAGCGGTGGAGCGGACGGCTTCGGCAATACTATGGGTGGGAGGAACATATTTGGGACGAGAGGAGTGGGGGGGGCTCATAGCGGAGCCCGGCGTAGGCCAATTTTGTTGAACACTAAAGGGAGTGAAAGTGTAGGCAGCGACAAAGTATTGTGTGGAAAGAGGGACCGTGTCGGTACCATAGCAATTATCCGAAGAGTGAACAACGAGGGGTATGCTATCCATCAGCATTTTGTGAACATCGAGCACAATACAGGCGTCAGTGTTACCACGGAGAGGGTGCCCTTTCGGAATAGAAGAAGTATCAGGGGTGGGGGACGGAAGGACTTTAACCGCAGAAGAGGTGGAACTTGATGATTTACGTCTAGGTCTGATACCATCGCGGAGGATGACCTGTCTGGCTTGTGAGGGGCAANACCTATCCATGTTCTCTTCTAAAGCAAACACAGTGGCTGTCTATTCTCTCCAAAAACAAACAAAACAAAGAAACACCAGGTCAGCACTCCCTACTTCCATCATCAAGGAGATCTACACCTACTAGACCTAACTTTCACATGCACTTGCAGACTGAACTGGGGTCGAAGGCCCAAACGAAACTGGAGATGATGTTGGATAAGATGGAACTGATGAAGTCCCATGAGATAAAGCACTTCGAAAACCTTTTGATGTGGTACGATCACTTGGAGTTCCAATATGATATATCTCAGGAGATGGATAGATTGCAGAAGATGGTATCCCTGCATCAAAAGCTCTCTGAAATTCTTCATTCAACCTTCGATTCAAAAACTCATTAGCTCCCATACACTGAGATTCATACCTCTCTGCTGGACCAAGTGTCGCCATAGCCGCCGCAAATGGATTGAAAAGTGGAAGACGATTTCCTGAATCTGAAAACAAACTAGGTCTTTCTTCACCAGCACAGGCACTTGCCTGCCCACTAGTAGAGACTCCTCTAGAACTATTTCCTCACATTCACTTCACTGGAAGAGAAAGTGCCTCTGCACGGTTCCTGAGACTAAACTCTTTCGGAGCAACTTGTGCTACACGAGTGGTTCTTCCGTGCTCAGCAAATGCTGCAGACAGCAATGCTTGGAGACGAACAGCTCTGTTCTATTGTTCGCTTGACAGTCTACTCCAAACTATAGGCTCCATCCAACGGCCACTCAGTTCAATCTCTCTCTCCAACTTAACCGACCCTTGTGAGACCCAACTAGCAAGTTCCTGGAGACAAACGCTCCGCAGGCCGAGAAGACTAGTGTTTGACAATCCAAGAGGACAGCTGTCAGGATCTCCAGTTTCGTTTGGGTCTTTGACTCTAGTTCAGTCTGCAAGTGCAGCACCTGCGGGATTGCAGAGCTCTCTAGGAGGGATGTCTCCCAAACATGTTTCCCATCTCTGCTCATGCAAAGAATACGAACTCAAAACGTTGATATCCAAAGCACAAATGACAATCTTTCTCATGACAACTTTGGTTTGACCTACACATTGTCACTTGCTCCCTTCAGAACAGAAATACCGACTTCGTAACGGTAAATAATCTTATAATTAGACAGCTACCGCTCTGCAATAATGTGGCATGTGGTGGCTCCACTGTCCACAAGCCATCTCCGACGGGGTTCACCTACGCCTATTGACTGAAATTTCTCAAACAAATTGATTTCGTCAACACGATGAGACTCATTCAGCTACTAGCCCCTCATTTCTCGAAGTTCCGGACTCAATCTTTCAGGCACATGGTAATCTGCTCATGAATCTGCTTGACAGATCCTCCAGCACTTGGATCAGCTTCTGGCTCTGGGTGATCTTCCCTCTGGTCTTCCTCTTCATATTCGTCATCATACTCTTAGTCATCTAGTTCTTCTTCCCCATCAACTCCTCGAAACTTGTTTCCTTTTCCTCTTTCTTTCGTCTTTCTTCCACCTTCTTCTCCTTGAATCCTGACAGTTCCTTTCCTCTCGATGTTTAGTCTTCCAAGATGCTATTGACATCGATGGGATCCATTTTTCATCCATCTTCATTTCTTTTCTTCCTTCGGAGGTACTACCTTGTCTACTCACTTGTAATGAATCACCAGCTCCTTGTCCTCCAGTCCTACGACTCATTTCCCTGTGCCATTTGGATCAAATGGCTCATTACACCTTGCGTCACAAGCAACTATGCAACTGGATCTCCCATCAAGAATGTGACTACAGACTTATCAGCTAAGACCTGTCAAACCAAGGATGTTGTAACTGAGGTTGATCATCCACTTTCTTCGACTAAGACCTCGGAGTCATGTGTTTTAGAGTCTCCTGTTGATGCTAAGGTATTTTCAATTCCGCATGTTTCTTGTAAAGAGAATGTCGGAAGATTTCAGAACATGAGAAAAGAGTGTCGTATCAAGACTTTTGATGGTTTAGAACCCTTTTTCTATGTGTGTCGAATGATTCAACATGAGTCCAATACCAATATAACAGAGAATGGCAAGAGTGAGACTGTTGCTTCATCTGTTCCTTTGTGTGAACCTCAGCTGGAACATGCCGGAGGCAGTTTGACTGAAGAGTTCATTGAAGGTCGTCATTTTGTGTGTGCCATTGATGAGGTGAATTATGAGCATGTTCGAGGTTTTCCAGTTGAGATTGATCTGGAAGGACCACCACGGGATGATAACGAGGATAGTGGGTATGTGCCAACATCTGAGCATGAAAGAGATGAAGTCATGCCCTCAGATTTAGAAGAAAGGAAAGAAGTCATTTCTCAAGAACCTGAATCAGATTTTTCAGAAGATTTTGAAGAACCACAGTTGCTGAGGAGCCTTTTGCGGCAGCACGAAGCTTGTGGCCACTGGCTGTACGACAAAGGTTGCAACTCTTGTGTACAGGCTCGTGGAAGGACTCCTGCCAGGAGACGTCATCATGAAGGAGGAGATGATCAAAGTCCTGCACTTTACCTCAATGGCAGCAGACTTTACTTTTGTTGCGGGAAAGTATTGGAGAATTCTTGTTATTTTGATGATCCACACTGGAATGATGGGAATGGTAGTCATCACTGGGAATCGTGAAAGTGATATCAAATCAATTGCTTCAGTTTTGAATGAGATTGGAGTAGGTGGCTTGAATATCGAAATGGCTACTGACAACGAGGGATACTTGAAGGACTTGATGGCCAAGGAACTGACCAAGTCCAACATGAGATCCTTTCACTGGAGGAACATCAGTGAATACAGGTCCCAGGCTAAGAGGATTGAGAGAGCCGTGGGTATTGCAAAAGAAGGCATTTACACCAATTGGCTTGCTTTTGAAGAACATTGTCAGTGTAGGATTGCTTTGGAATCTCCTTTGCTTGGATATTTGATAGGGTATGTGTATCGTACTTTTGACATCTTTTGTGAACAGCGTCAGAGTGCGTGGAGGCCAGAAGCCGTCTTCACATCCTTTTGGGATGATTGGGTTTGTCAAACCTGTTCTTTTGGATCCCTGGAAAGGTCATAGGATGGTTTTGAGTGTTTATCTTGGCATGAGGTATGTCACTGGAGGAGGGGTTTTAGCCTTTCCACTAAATCAGGATGCCAATGGAAACCGAGAGGTCATTAGAGGACATTCTTTTAGAGCACGTGAAGGAGTGCAGTACGATGTCAACTCGGTCTGGCCCTTATTAAGTGGAGCAAAACCCAATGATCCAAATGTTGCACCACCTTTTGTGGATCCAAGGGAAGTTTTGGAAGGTGAACCTCAGATTGAAGAAGGGGTCTTGGAT
>DF244814.1:0-20712 GCA_000507305.1 Breviolum minutum Mf 1.05b.01 | reverse complement strand
AGTCCCCCCCAAGTTAGACCCTAAAGGATATTTTGACATAGAGAGACATACCTTTGTTTTTAGGTGCGTAAGTGATCGCGTTTTAGGTGCGCAAGTGACCGCATATGTTGCGTAGGTTTTAGGTGCGCAAGTGACCGCTTTTTAGGTGCGCAAGTGACCCTCCACCCGTTTTTATTGCTGAGGAACCTTTCTGATTTGCTGATCCCAGAAATCAAAAACGATCCAAAATCATCCAAAAACGTCAAATCATCAGATAACGACTGGATCTGAAGCTTGCTTCGATCGCTTGGATCATCTTGGATGCGCGCAGCTAAGGCCATGTGCATCTTCACCCCGAGTGTCTCGCAGATTCCTTTGATGGCTGGACACCGAGTTCGCGCCGGAAACGGATGGTCTAAAGCGGACCCAGTTGAGTCCCCCCACCGAAATAATGACCACAACGTTACCAGGAAAGTCTGAAACCCAACTGAATGAATTGAATGACTAAGGTCTAACATTTTTGGTGCACGCACACACATTTAGAGAGGCTGATTGAATATGGAATTTGACAACGACCCAAAAAATTGAAACTATGAAGACGGACAGCCCAGAAAACAGACGACAAAGACCTATGAAGTGTCAGGCTGGGCTGAGGGCTGGACAAGCAAGGCAATTTTCCTGACATCTGAAAATGCTCTGCCCTACTGTGTCATGTTTTTGAGGCCGTCAAGTCAGACGGAGGATTTGGCTATGCAGGGGCCCGAGGGGCCCAAGGAATGCGCTTTGGATGGCGTCCTTTATCTCTATTTCAACAGGGCCTGATACATTGCATATAGAATTGTGCCCACTCAGCAAAAGCATGGATTGAAATTGCTAGCAGATTTCGTCTTGATTCGGTTTGGGCTGAGGACTCCACACAGATTTAGCAGCCATCTATCATCGTTTGCTTGTCATGAGGGCAGACTGGCAGGGCACTCAAGATTTGTATACCCTCCAACTTGAGTTTGCAATGTCAGAGCTTTTCATGGAATTTTGGAGGGAAAGCCCAAAGCATTTGATGTGAACATAAAATTTCTGAACAAATCTCTTAGAAAGTTGTGTCCTCGTCATATTCAAAGGACGGGATATGGTTCTTGCTTGGGACAATGCAGGGAAGTGTGCCAGATCATTGTACTGTATATATGTCCTCACGCTTTTGCCATGAGCAGTTTACTATAGCAGTTTATTATCCTTGTCCTCCTTATTAGCAGCTGGTGCCAGCACCATCACCACCACCACCACCACCACCGCGGCCGCCCCCGCCACCGCCACCATTCCCACCAGCATTACCACCGCCACTGCCACTGTCACTACCACCACTAGCTACCACGGCAACGAGCCAAATTGGTTTAACGTTTTGTTACTCTGGCCAGCAAACAATGGTGCCATCAACGCATAATTCATGACCCAACCATGACTCATCATGGCTCTCTTGGTCCTCCCTGCTCTGTGTTTAGCTAAAGAATTGGCGCCTGAGGGTCATTTACGTCACAGACTTGGGGCAGGATGGGGCCTTAGCAAATCTCGATCCCAGTGATGGGCATCTGGTGCTTTGGCAGTGCCCTGGCAGTGCCTTGCATATCCTGACATATTGTGGCATGCTCAGGAGCAGCACTTTCACATGATTTTCGATGCGGCAAAGCAGGCCTCCTTCTGAACGTGGTTTGGATGCCCGTACGTTGTGTGCAAATGTGTGCTATGCCTTTTAATTTTTCTTTCCTTACTTTGTGTCATCTTCATGTCTTCCTGGCACAGGCAGGATGGCATATGCCGCCGCAAACCCGTTGCGATCACATGGGTGCTAGACTCAAGCAATGCTATAGGGTTGTCTCAAACTTAGACTTAGACATCCAAAACCAATAAATTTCACGGTTTCACAATGTTTCACATCTTTTTCCCTTGAGATGGACGTTGCGGGTGGGGGGGGTGTTCTCATTTTGAGACATGCCCATGTGGCTGCTGCTTCCATGTGAACTGCTTAAGGATTTGGTGTCATCCAGAGCGAGGACAAGAAGAAGTTCAAGACGAGGTGCGCAACGCAGCACCATGCTCCCATGCTCCTAGTGTTCAAGGCAGTTATCCACAAAGATTCGAGCGTGGATTCCGCTTTGCCCATAGAATCCAAATGCCCTTGGACTTCTGGTGTTGAATCCATCATCTGAACCAAATCCTGCAAAACCTGAGTGTGGAACTTTGAAATTCAGCAATTTAAGGTGGCAGAGTCGGTTGAGGGTCCTTTCTGATTTTATAAAAATTGGATTGCAGGTCCGGTGAGACGGTGAAGCTCTGCGATTTGCTGGATGAGGTGGAGCTGGTTGGTGGAGCTGGTCGAGCCTTGCAGATGTTCTTGGTCTTGTTCTTTTGCTTGGAGCTTATCAGATCGTATCAGTGAGATTTTGCTTTCCGCACTTTGCACTTGCTGGTCTTGCTTTTGTTTTTGAAACTTGTGAGTTCAGATGTGTGAGATGATAAGGCTTTCACCAGGGCTTGGGGATGTTATGCTGGACTAGTGTCTCTAGGGATGGTTCTGTGCTAAAGCAGGCGGTGCCCAACGATCGCCACATTCCCCGGACGTGTTTGTGAAACCGCCAGGCTGTCCAGAGAGCCGCAAGTGTCACTTGACCTACAAAAACGTCCACGTGTTCTGTGAGCACAGTTGCGTCAGGAATGCGTGTACAACCATTTGGCTGGTGCTTCGTAGGGAATGACCCCCCAGCTATCGGTAATGAACCGACAAAAATGGGTGTAACTAGCGAGCTTCAGCCGGGCCGCAACCATTCCAGCTCCACTCGTCGAACCACAGCTGGCCATCAGGAAATCAGCAAGAGGGCAGAGGAGCAGCAAAAGGACGGACGAGAGGCTTTTCTGGCAGATCCGCAGGACGAGATCGTGTGTTGATCTTGCTCATCTCTGTGTATCGTGTGTATCGTGTCTGGGGAGAAATGGCTTGTGACGCCACAAGCCGCCAGTGGCCTTTTCTGGTGCATCAAAAGGATCAAAAGGATGCAGCCGAAAAGATTGGAATCGCTGCAGTGAGGTATTTTGACATGAAACAGCCTGGTCCTAAAGGGGACAGAGCATTGAGAGTGTTCCTTTCACACCTTCACACCTTGTGCAGCTCCGTGACTACTCAGCCATTTTCAGGAACAGGACGACGGACTATGTCTTCAACTGGGACAGGATGCTCGATGCCAAGGCAGCTGTTGAACATGGCAGAAGATGTGAGCAGTCGGTTTTCGCACTTGACAACGTTGCTCCGCAGGGCAACTCTGCAGTGTTCCTCTTCTACGCATATGCAAGGATTCGAGTTGGAGCCTTATGCTGAATCCAAAGTTCCAAGCAATAGATCCAGCCTAGAGGAACAAAACTCCATGCGGACTTGCCTCGCTCAGGAGAAGTCTGGATGATTAGTATTAGAACTTATATCAGCGACTTGAACCCCAAAATATCCCAAAATGGTCCCTTGGAAGAAGAGATTTCTTTAGGAAACGATCATTTTAGGTTCCATGTTCAATTTCTTCTATATATGTCTTTCTCAGGTGTTAAGATGTAGGACTGCTGGATCAACAACATGAGAGGTTACATTGAGCAAGCAGCACCCTGCACTACCAATTTTCGTCTATGAACGGGATTCTACTCATGCTCTCCAAGGCAAAATGGATTTCGATGGATTTCTGGAGTGCTATATATAAAGGGGGCGGGCTATCAAGCAACTTTGGCCATTGCCTGGGGAGATAGAGGGAGATACTGTCTTGCGTCGCCAAGTCCATCCAGCAAAGATCCGGCATTGATGCTACGAGCATTCCCACGACTTCTGTTGAGGCACGGTGCTTTTCAGATTCTGCAAGTTTTGCCACGCAGACGCATGCTCCTGGTGTTCCAGCAGGTGAAACATCCGGCAGAGAGAGACCTTGCGCCGGAGTCCTTGCTGGGCATGAGGGTCACAGACATGTGTTGGAAATCGGAAGAACCCCAGAAAACAGCTTTCATTCCAAAGAAGCGCTTGCTTTGCACATTTGCCAGCAAGCCGCAAATCGCGAGCCTGCCTTTGAGGGTTGTGACGATTAAGGTTGAAGCTTATGCAGTTCCCAGATGTCATTGAGGCTTGCAAAGAAGTCGCTTGTGGTGTTTGGGATTTGCACTGGTATTATCGAAGGAAGTTTAAATAGCAAACTTCCGACAATATGGACAGTTGAAAAGCAGATGAGACAGGCAGTCAAGTCGGAAGGAAGCAGATGCACTAGCGCGAAAGTCAGAAGAAAGAAGATACATCCGCGGCAAATGTTAGAGAAGTTGCGAAATGCTGTGTTTTTTCAATGATTCGTGTTTCGGGTCAGTCGAAAAGTAGGCCTGTTAAAGCGGCGGGTGCGGAGGTAGGTGCTCAGAGAAATCAAAAATTGCACGCCGCTGTGGCGAAAAGCACATTTTGAAGTGAAAACGTACAAAACATGTCAGCTTCGGAGCACTTTTTGAAGATGCGATGTCGAAAAAATGCACGCCGCTGTGGCGAGAAGCACATTTGGAAGTGAAAACGTTAAAAAACTGACATTCCGGGAGCGCTTTTTGAAGTTCTGATGTCGAAAAAATGCACGCCGCTGTGGCGAGAAGCACTTTTTGAAGTGAACATGTTAAGCCAGAGCAGTGCGGGCGCCACCCTGAAAAGTACATTGCCAAAACAGGGGCGGGATGATTTAGAGGTTTTTTTCAAACAAACAAGCTTCTTGGTTCTTATGTTGAAAAAACGTGCTAAATCATCCCGCCCTCTTTTGGGGGCAGTCCTCAGCTTGTGGCCTGGACCNTCTAAATCATCCCGCCCCTGTTTTGGCAATGTACTTTTCAGGGTGGCGCCCGCACTGCTCTGGCGGTGGAACTCTTCTTGGTGCTCGGTAGGAAGTAGAGCACCCATGGTCTAGTGGCTATGACGTCAGCCTAGCACGGTGAAGGCCGCCAGCTCGATCCTGGCTGGGCTTCCCAGCCCTTGCAGACAGAGGTGGTGGGCAGGTGCAGTGAGCCACCCCCAAAACCATTCCCAACTACGAACCAGCCTTGTCTGGAGGGGAAGCGGGGCGCTTGGGGCTGAAACACCTTGCTGCCACCACCTAGCTTTTTGGGCCTTGAAATGCCAGTGTTCAGCAGAGCATCAGTGGTCTAGTGGCAGAATACATCGTTGCCATCGATGTGACCCGGGCTCGATTCCCGGCTGATGCATTTTGGGACCATGATGTCGAAAAATTAGTCAGGTAGTAAGTTAGTCAGTTAGTCAATCAGTCAGTTCGTCACTTAGTCAGTTAGCTAGTTAGTCAGTTAGTTAGTTAGTCAGTTAGTTAGTCAGTCAGTCAGTCAGTCAGTCAATAGGTCAGTTGATCACTTAGGCAATTATTCAGTTCATCAGACAGTCAATCAGTCAATTAGTCAGTTAGCTAGTTAGTCAGTTGGTCAATGTTTTTGCCCCAACCAGGGGATAAAAGGGTCACAAAGAATCGTCAGGTACATAGTATTACATAGCTGAATGAATGATATGTACAATACATCAACGAAATCCTGGACATATCCAGTAATTATCCATAATTATCCATAATTATCCTACCAGTAGTACCGCACAAGGCGGTGGCGGAAGTTTCAAGAATAGGAAACGTATAGGAGAGATTGATTGCTGTGAGTGACGGATGTCAGAGGTCACTTAACCTTTGAAAGGTCACTTAACCATCCCAAAAAGGTCACTTTGAATCACCTGGTATAAAATAATTTTACATTGATGATCATTTATGTGTGAGCCTTGTCCCTGGTTTTCCATTCTTGGACCATTGCGTGCCAGGCAATCCTGGACGATTTGCACCTGCATCACCTGACTGACTACTTGTGGGAGCTGCTCGGAAGCAACCAGAGCAAATCCACGCCAAACAACCTGCAAGTTATGTCTCAGAATGAAGGAAACCCGAAAAATTAAAGTGTATTGGAGTTACAACATCCTCTTCCCAAGTTTTGAATTCTGGCATTTTCTGGCGATCCCTTGTTTGGAGACTTTTGGATGTAAGCGGCCCGCAGATTGTACCTGAAAATTCAGGCTGTGCAACGCAATGACCACATTCTACATGAAGTGCAAGGTGGCAAAAAGTGGGAACCGTCAAATTTGTGGCCGTCTTTGAGTCCAAACCAGACATGAAAAATCTTTCAGCATTGCATGAAAGGCAACCAAAAGTTTCATACAAACGGCAACCAAAAGTTGTGTCGTGTTTTCGTTGTTGGATCATGCTCATACTTTGCAGGTCGTGGGTGAGGAAGCGCAGTCTAGCAGGTTGCTACTGTGCGAGGCTGCACGCAAGGCAGGGTGTCTACTTGCTTGCTTGCTTGGTTGATTGGTTGGTTGGTTGGTGATCATTGTCATGCAGGTGCTTTTCAAGAGCTTCCACCTTTTGGGGTTTACTCCGCTTGACAAGATCTGAGAATGCTGGAGGTTGTTTGACAGGCGCCGGTGCGGGTGAATTGTTCATTGAGACAGCTGCGCATGTCTTACATTTTGCCAAGCGGTCTGATTGCTGATCATGGTGTAAATTGTTTTGAAGCTGGATGCCTTTGGACACGTGCAGGATTCCCATCCAGCTTTGTGACAAGTTTGTACTGAAGTACGTTTGGAATGTCTATGTGTTCAATTCGAGCCGCAGATTTGATTGGCTCATGCTTTGGGTGGAATTCGGGTGAACAAGAGTGTTAAGAGCCATGGGAGCCAGAGTCAGAGATTCTTTCAATGTTCCCCTGGAAAATCGCCACCGGGCATCTTTCCAAAATGGCTCCTTGGCCGCTATACCTCCAAGATGCTGCAAACTAATTGTGTTTTCATCATGTTTGTCATGGCATTCTTTGAACTTTAGACTTGCAGTTGCACACATATATTGGTAACCAGCAGCAAGCTTCACTTATCCCTTCCATTTGCCTCGCAATCTTCTGCTGATAGTTTTTGCAAATGTCTTCAGTCTTCAGTTTCCGTTTTTGTGACTTGACCACAGTGGATCAAGGTACTTCTTTGCAATCTTTCCTTGAGCCAGAAACGGGGCTTTTCTGGACGAACTCGAGGCAACAAAGATTGCACATCCGATGCTCGGAATGTGAAAGATGTGCGGCTGGTTTATGCTGCAGCAGCGCTTGAATAAAACATGCGACAAGAAATTGCCCGAACTGCACGCCCCTTATGATCCTGCAGCAAGGCAAACAAGGAAAGGCAAGCAAGGCAAGCAGGGGTGGTGTTTGGGCTAGTGCCTGTTGTCTTACACAACGATTGTTTCTTGAGCATTTCCCGTGCATTTCTTCACTAAGGAGTCTGGGAGCCCCTCGAGATCTTTCCGTCCACAGCAGTCATCGTAATTGCACATGGCTTTGGCAGTCACTTGAACTCAGCAAGGGGTATTGGATGCCTCGAAAAATATGCGGAGTCCTTGGACGCAATCATGTTTGTATATGATCATCATGGACATGGTTTTTCTGAGGGTGAACGTGGTCTCATCCAAAAGTGGAAACACCTTGCGGATGATCTTGTCGACTTCGTGCAGTTGCTCTACAATACCCCGCAAGCCTCCAGCGACAACTACAATCTGTGCTCTGCAGCTTGTTTGGATGAAGTGCAGCGCAGACCTCTCGTTCTTGCTGGTGAGAGTGTCGGCGGTGGTGTTGCGTTGGCTGCTACTGTCCGTCTTCAAGCGTCAGACATTTGCCCGCAGGCATTGCTCTTGTTTGCGCCCTTCTTGAAAGCTTATGTGCCCTTTGGAGCCAGCACATCTTTTACAAGTGCAGTGCAGTCATTGCCTTTGAAGAATCTGAGCCTGCCATCAATGCTCATCCCAAATCTACGAGGCACGGGTTGCATGAAAACCATCATGGTCAGACGGTCATGGTCCATGGTCATGGTTTACCGCCCCGCCTTGTGCAGATCTCTAGTTCGATACTCCTAATGGCACAACTAGTGACAGGGATAGGTTTGCCCAGTAACATTCTTTTTTGGTTGGACAGCTGTCCCACGGACCCCGCAATGGAAAGGCGAAGACATTTTTGCCAATGAGATTGATGTGAAGATCTTCGAGATGGATCGCTCAAAAGATGTGAAAGCTTCCTTGGGATGGTCCAAGCAAATGAATGCTGGAACTGCAGCCTCTATCGTCGCCATGTGTGATGCCTTGAAGGACCTGATGCCTCAGCTAGAGACACCGGTTCTCGTATGCCATGATCCAAACGATACGATTTCCAAAATCGAAGGGTCCGAACGCTTGAACGAGCTTGCCAGATGCAGCCAGCTCTGCAAAATCCCGGGCGGCTTGCATGCCCCTCACTTTAACAAGCAGGTCGAAGTGGGAGACCTTTGCAGAAAGTTTCTCAGCCAGCACCTTGGCTGTCGAGCTCCTGCAGAAATGGCAGAGACTGGTAGTGCAAGCAATAGCAATAGCAATAACGGTGTGAATGGCATCAATGGCATCAATGGCATCAATGGCCCCAATGACTCTACGTTGCAACATGGTACCTTTCAGGTTCCAACTGCTCCATCTGCTGTTGCTGTCAGCTTACAACACTTGAAGCTTGAACGCCCCGCCTTCGAGCGATTCCCTTTGCCAGGCAGAGTCTATGAGACTGTGGTGCTTATGCTTTACTTTGCCATCCTCATGGGCATTGCCTCCAGCCCAACTCTAGTTGCGTTAGCTGCTGGTCCAGAGCCAGGAGGTTGGCTGGTGCTTGCCTTTGCGATCTACCTGCAGCTTGTGGCTATGATTGTCGTTGTGAACTATGCCCGTGCCATTCTCAAACTCAGGCGAACCCGCTACAGGGCACAGCCTCCATTGAATTCGGTCCCATTCGCGATTCTTATCCCAATGTACAATGAGGACGTTGAAGTGCTGCAGACCGGATTGGAGAGCATTAATTCACAACCTCAGGCGGGGGGTGTGAAACTAAGAAGACTTGTCATGTTTTGGCATATTTTGTAGGTTCCGGCGCCTTGTGTCAAGATTAGCCAGAAACTCTTATGTCTCTATGACGTGAGGTGTCCCTTCCACCTGCAGTTTGGATCTTTTGCATGATATCTTTTGTCGTTCCTCCCTAAATTCCATTGTTTGCCTCCAACATGCTACCGCAAACAATGGAAGTCATGTGGTTCCAATCTGCCATTCTATGATGTTTTTTTTGTGCAGCTTATTTTTATTTTTGCTTCACTTCCCGAGGCTCACAACGTTACCGTGATTATCGGCTTCGAAGAACGTGCTGGGAAGGAGGGTAATGCCAAGCGCGAGAAGGCGGTCCGAGAGATTTTCTCCAATGTGAAGGCAGTCCATATCTTCACACACCCCGCAAAGGTGCCAGGCCACATTAAGGGCTGCGGTAGTAACCAGTCCTGGGCAATGAATCAGTTCTTGCAGGGGACGCAGGAAGACATCAGTGATTGGGTCTTTATGAAGGTGGACGCGCAAGTTGTGATGCAACCAGGTCTGCTGACAGAGCTTGAGCATCGCATAGTTGCTTGGAGGGAACATCGTAGGCCAACGGTCTGGCAGCCGCTAGTTCTGCACACCATCAACAACGACAGGGCTTTTGCCGTTGGGTCGCTCTATGCGCAAACAGTGGAGCTCTTTGTCATCGGGATCTTCGGCCAACCACTCATTTCTTTGTTCCTCTTTGGCCAGTATGCCATGCCTATGGATCAATATGTTCGTGCGGGGATGCACCATCCCTCAGTTATGGCCGAAGATCAAGCCATAACCATTCAAGCGGCTTGGACCAATCGCAGCCTTTCAGTCCAGCCTCTGGATCATGCAGTAGCAAAAGCGCCACCTCTAGGGGACAACGTGTGTGAAGCTATTGGAGAGACACTTGCTCAAGATACCCGTTTCTTCGTGGGCAGTGTGCTGATTTTGCCGTGGAACTTGTTGCACAATCCCTCCACGCTCAGCTGCTGCAGCTTTGTGCTCAATTCGCTCTTCTTGCGGCACTTCACAACAGTTGCAATGCCCATCATGAGCCTTAGCAGTGCTTAGGCACCATTTTCATTAGAGTTCCATGTTGGACTCCCCCATTTGGTATATTTGGGTACCGTAGTTCCTGGTTGTAGCTGAATGTTGCTTGAAGCTGCTGCTCAGGAGTCTTCAATCCATGTTCACTGTTGGCTTCGGTTTGGTGAAGGTGCCAGTGGAGCGTCTAGAAGAAGCCGTGAATGGTGTCATTGCAGTCTTCAACTTGGTGGGTCCTACAGTGACCTTACTTATGGCGGTTGCCTTCGCTATATTGCAGTTTGGCATGATTTCGCAATGGCCAGGAAAAGCTGGCCAGCATTCTTGCCGAATGATCGTAGGCCGCATCTTGTGGATGCCCACCTTGCAAATCTTGATCTTCACAGCAGAAGTCCGAGCATTTTTGCTTTGCATTTTCTACGGGTCAAAT
Source organism: Breviolum minutum Mf 1.05b.01 (assembly GCA_000507305.1). Lineage (NCBI taxonomy): Eukaryota > Dinophyceae > Suessiales > Symbiodiniaceae > Breviolum > Breviolum minutum. The sequence continues at coordinate 10,281 of DF244814.1, read as the reverse complement.
GGTCAGCATGGCCCTTTGCAGTATCGGGCCCGGAAAAAGATGGCAGGAGCACGCCCCCCTCCTGCCACATTGCAAATTGATGAGCCTGTGAGGTCTCCCAAGGAGCCTGATGAGCCTCGTGACCAACACAATCATTGCTCTGATGAAGAAGCTTTGCCGTTCAGTGTATGACGGCCTGCCCCGAGCTTTGCCGTTCAGTGTATGACGGACTGCCCCGAGCTTTGCCGTTCAGTGTATGACGGCCTGCCCCGAGCTTTGCCGTTCAGTGTATGACGGACTGCCCCGAGCTTTGCCGTTCAGTCTATGACGGCCTGCCCCCAGGCTGAGAGCAGGAGAGTTTCAGTTTCAGTCTGTTGATGATCAAGAGGATCACAGAGGCTCCGTCTTTTTGCCATTTTGACTTGGCTTCTGGGGTCCCTGCACCCCCTCCTCTGCCTTCTCACTATGATCTGATTGCTCTGGACGTTATAAGCGTCCAGGGCATGCGGGTTGATGCGGCTGGCAGCAGGCAAAAGCCTCCTTGCACCGGCAACAGCATTTGTCAACACAGGTCGCACTTTTTTGAGAACAGTTTGGGGCTTTGCTCCGGGATCTAGTTTTAAGATTCTGCTTCGCCGCAGCGATTCGATGCGGCTTCTCAGGCTTCCTCAACTACTTTGGACTTCAACGTTTCGGGACCGCCCAGGATATCTCAGGATGATCAGGAGGGGATGATGGCAGTGACCTGGCAGAGTTGTTCAGATTTCGGTTTGGATGGATGGGCCATGATGGGTCGAGGTAGGTGCTGCTATCATTGCTGGAGATTGGGAGGAGGAGCCGCCATGACATGCCTGGGTCTGTGATGCTTGGGGAATCTCCTGAAGATCCCTGTGTGGTTCCGGGAAAATGACATATTATGATTTGCCCATATTACAAGGTTGGAGGCATTGATAATTTGTAAATGTCGTTGGTTACCAGGCATAGTTCTCCAGGAAAAAATTGCCTGCATTTTTTGGGATGGCGCCCGAGGGTATACTGTCTACGCTGAGTGCTTTTGCTTGGGCACAGTCGGCAATCCTCAGACGCAGATAGATTCGCTCAGAGGCATGAAATTCATGAAAGCGTTCTTTTTCTCCAAAGTTGTTGTTCAATTCTCATGCAGGCAAACCGCAGGAATGAGCAGGAATGATATTGCCAGGAACATCCGGAAACCTATTTTAACTTTACATGACTCGCATTGTTTTTGGCATGTTCTTTCACTTAGTAACTGTGTCTTTTCCATCTTCCATGCGCAGATTTCCCAAAGGGTAACACATGCAAAACAACTTGGAACAATCATTGTTTTATACATACTTTCTCAAGAAACATCTTTGAATGAACAGCACCCTCTCTGAAATTCTGACCATTGATAGAATCGAGGCAGCCTGAACGTTTGTGTCTATCATCCGTTTTTTCCCTGAAGTGAACAATTGAAAACAACTTGTAAACTAATCTGTTTGCCCGAAGCCTTTCTTGCTATTCGAGGTTAGCAAGTTGGTCAAGTGCTGACAGGCTGTGACTATTGCGGGTGAGGATGCAGTATTGATTGTGAGAACTGGCAGGGTAGGGCGATGGGACCAAATCACTCAGGATAATCATGGTGCAATCAGAAGAATAATATACATATACAGTAACTACTGATTACTGATGAAACATCAGAGCATTTATACATGTACATGCGCACGTACCCACGTACACTACTTTACATCACATCACCACATGTCACGTCACATCAGATCACATTCGATCAGATCACACCACATCGTATCACATTAGATACCAAACGACATCATATCCCATCACAGTTACATCAAATTACGCTGGTGTTGCTGTTGCTGTTGCTGTGGCGGTTGTTCTTGTTCTTGTTCTTGTCATTCTTCTTCTTCTTGTTGTTGTTGTTGCTGCTGTTGTTGTGGTTGTGGTTGTTGTGGTTGTTGTGGTTGTTGTGGTTGTTGTGGTTGTTGTGGTTGTTGTGATTGTTGTGATTGTTCTGCTTGTTGTGGTTTGTTGTGGTTGTTGTGGTGGTTGTGGTTGTGGTTGTGGTTGTGGTTGGGGTTGCGGTTGCGGTTGTGGTTGTGGTTGTGGGGGTTGTTGTTGTTGTTGTTGCTGCTGCTGTTGTAGTTGGGGTTGCTATTGTGGTTTCTACTGCGCACTCTTTAGCAATACAGTATCTACACAGCTTTACCCAACTCTGACATCACTCTTCTTAGGGTTTTTGGTATTGGACTCGCTGCTTAGAATCTTAGAATGAGCGACAGCATGCGCCAGCCCGGTGCAAATAACTTCGAGCATTGTCAAGGTGGCTTCTGTTCCATGGTGGTGCAATCGGGTGTGTAAGGAGTTTGCCATGCTATTAAAGTTTTTAGTACCGAACAGTTAAGAAAGATGAAATCGATTTCCGTACTGAAGTGTTGTTGGACAGAGATGATGGCGTGACAACGACGGTCAAGTAGTGTGAAGACAACAACTATTTTTAACCACAAGGTGAAATGTTTTCTTGTGATGTTTTATTTGTGTTTCCGTCATGTTTTTTAACGAATGGTTCCAGCAATCCTTGTAACGTTTCGGGAAACCCTAAGGAAAGACTACGAAGAGGTCGGTATTGACGGAGCAGTTCCACAACAACTCCGTTACGCCGTGGAGACGGCCGGGGCCATTTGGTGGGCACCTCTGTGCTCACGAGTGGCGTCTAAAGAGGCAATGTTAGCCGAATGCACTGCCATCTCCGTTATGTGTATTGGTTTTTCACTGCTGTGGTCACTCCACTATTTGGTGCATCATGTCATTCAGTGTCTTTTCATGTGCCTGTCAGCATGGTTTCTTTCAAAAGAGGAACGCAATCAGTTGTTACATGCTCTGTTTGGCAATGTTGCTGTCAGCAAGCTCGCTCCGCTCAAGGAAGATGCTTGGCAGACTTTTTTTGACAATAAGAAAGCAGCTAAGGGTTCTCTGACGAAGCCGACTTCTTCGAACAAACAAGGTCAGCCAAAGAAATCCAAAGCCATTCCAGATTCCAAGTTGAGTGTTCATAGTCGTGTTCCTTGGGCCTCCTTGGAATTGGTCTCTGAGTTCACTGACGGCTCGAGTACACTCCCCCAGCTGTCAAAGGCCATTCAAAACGGCAAAGGAGTAGTTTTCTGTGAGCTGCATGAAATGGATAGTATGTTGCAACTGTCCAGTGAAAATGCCCTCGCCATTTTGGTGCCTCCTAAAGCTGACCGTCAGCGCTTTCCTACTGGTTTCACAGGCTCTGGTTGCAACATTGTGGTCATTGCCAAGCAGGCGGGTGTAGAAGTCCTCAAGCACTGCATTCTATATCAGCTTGGTCATGTGGATGCCTCACTTGGCGTTCGAACTGCTGAAGTTGAACTACCTGTTGCTCGCACTGTGGAATTCCATGCGTCAGTGGCTTGTGAACAAGAGTCCCTTGCACTTCGTAAAGCTCTGTCCAGTCCTAAAGCTGTCGATGAATGGAGTAAGTGCCTGTCACAGCACTTCGAGGTCCAACCAGTTGAAGTGTGCGGTGCTGTGCTTCCCAAAGATCCTTCCAGTCTTGCCACTGTCAAGTTGAGGATTCCGGCTGACAAAGCCCAGGAGTTCGACAAGAAGAGCGGTGTGGGTTGCATTGTTGTTCGCCGTTGGATTCCTAAGGGTGCTAATCCACCCAAAACTCCTGTTGTGTGGCTTAAAGGCTCCCAAGCTACCAGTTGCAGTCAGGCTCTTGCGTGCGCTCGTCGCTTTGAGGGTTTCCTGGGTTTGGTTCGCAAAGATGGAAAGTATGGCGCCAAGTACCAAGCTGAGCACACCAAAGCCGCTAGGACTGCACTCGATCCTGGCAGATTCTCCTCTGAGAACCTCTCACTGGTACCCACTTCCTCTTGGGCCATTGATGGCTTCCCATCCGGCACAGATCGTGAGCAAGTTCGTTCGTTGCTTCAAGCCTGGGGTTGGACCACTATCCCTTCTCACGTCATTCGGTCCACCTGGATTGTTCGTGCAGACAGTTCACCTCCTGCTACTCGGTGTTACGCCAGTTGTGGTCCTTTGCTGGTTCGTTCCTTGGCTCTGGATTCGGTTACCTTGCCTGTCATGACCTCCGCTGCTTCCAGTGCTTCTGTGGTGTCGGCTCCTGTATCCGCTCCTGTTTCGGTTGTCAAGACTGACATTCCCCTAGCCTTGCAGGAAGAGATCAGCAAAGCGGTGGCCAAAAACAATGCTGCTCTCACCTCGGAGTTGACCACTGTCAAAGAGCAAATCGCTGACATGAAAGCAGAATGGTCCAAGCAACAAGACAGTATGGCAAAAAACGTTGAGAAAGTTGGTGCTTGTCAAGAGGCTACTGCCGTGCAAGTGCAAGAGCTTCGCCAAGACATGGCTAAGCTGGATATCAATGCTGCCGTAACCAATGCTCTCTCCAACGCGTTGCCGGCTGCTCTGGGTTCTGTGCTGCCCGGTCTCCTGTCGTCTGCTGAGTCCGCTGTTCCCAGTCCTTTGCCTAAAAAGGGCAAGCAAGGGGATGATCCGGGAGATGTGCTGTGACTATGTGTCTGTAGTGTGGCCTGTTCCTTGGTCTCTTTCCTGTTGTGCTGCTATGACCTCTTCTGTCGGCAATTGGCTTGTTTTTGTTGCTGGTCCTGGTCTTCCTTTTTGGCCTTGGAAGTTGTGTTCCGCACCACTCCCGTGCCTCTGTGGCCTCAATTTTGTTTGCTTGTTCTCTGGCAGCTTTTAACCTTGTGCTCGTCTTTCGGGACCCAGTTTTGCTTGCGTCCGATTTTTCCTTCTTCGGGAACTTCGGATCCTTCGTCCTGTGTAGACTCCTGCAGGGTCTGCTCTGGCTATGTCCTCTGCTCTGGCTTGGATTTGGCCCCCGCCCCTGTCAATCTTGTTTCTCACAAAGCTTCTGGCCTCTGTGGTGGCGCTTGGCCTCACACTTTGCCTTCTTCGGCTTCTCTTGATAATGCTAATGGTTGGGTCTCTCCCTACAGTCCGCTGCCTAACTTGGGCAACACCTGCTACATCGCCGCTGTCCTGCAAATGATTCGTGCTTTGGGTGTTGCGTTTCCTTGTTCTGGTGACTCTTGGCATGCCACCGTGCAGTGTTTAGAGCAATTGGGTTGTTTTTTCGGTCTACAAAAAGACTCTCGTTGCTTCTTTGGCATCCTCGTGGCTCAATATCCTACTTGGGCTCGTCAGTTCAGCTGGCTCTTTGGTCGTCAGGCTTCTTGCTCTACTTGCGGTTCTGTGCGTGACCTCCCTGTCGATGAGCAGTCGGTGGTTGATCTTCCCCTTGTCCCTGGTGCTTCTCATTGTTTGTCTACGCTTCTTGACACTGCGGTGTCGTCTGGGGAAGCTTCCCTTGACTGTGCTGCCTGTGCTGGCCGTAAGCACCACACCTTGTCTGGGCTCTCTGTTGCGAATGTCCGCTCCTCTGTGTTTTTTTCATGTGCGCCGTTCCGCAAACGGTGCAAAGTCTCGCTCGATTGTTCGCATCCCTTCCAGTATTGTGTGGTTTGGTCGCACTTTTCATCTCACTGCTGCCGTGATCCACATCGGCGACGCCCCTCATGCCGCTCATGCCGCCGTCGGCCTCTGTTGCGCCTGGTTGGACTTGTTTGGATGATGGTCGGTCCTACCCCTTGGCTCAGCCTTGCACTTCGCGGTGGCATTTGGATCGTGATGCCACTCTGCTTCTGTTCACTGCCTCTTGTGACTCCGTTCCGCCTGCTGTTGCTTCTGCCGTACCGCTTGTTGCTCCTGCTCCTCGTCGTGTTCCGCCTGTGCGCTCTAACTACGACATCGATCAGAGCCTTCCTGTGCAAATTGTGAGTGCCAATATAACTAGTTGGTATAATAGCTGGCCTCAGCTCCTCGCTGATCATTGTCCATCTGGTCACTGTCCTTGGCTTTTGACTGAGACTCATCTGTCTCAATCTGCATCGCAGTGCTTCCGGTCTTCGGCAGCTTGTGGGGCCCTTCCTTTCAGTGGCACTGGTCGCAATCCGTCTGGCGTTTCCTCTGCTTGCGGCGTGGCTGCTATTTCGACTTTGCCTATACGTGAAGTGCCGTGGAAAACTGACTCACTCAAAGTTCTGGCTGCGGCAGGTCGCCTGCTGCATATCACCTGTGGTATTAGTGGCTTTCAACCTTTACATGCTGTGGTGTTTTATGGCGTGAGTGGTGGCACCACTCACTTGGCTGTTCAGCGTCAAAACGAAGAAGCCTTGTCCTACATTGCGGAGGAGTGTGTCGCTTGGGGTCAGGTTCCTATCGTCGTCGGTGGTGATTACAATTTGCATCTCTCGCAAAGCTTGGCTGTGACCAACTTGCTGTTCAACGGTCGCTGGTGTGATGCGGCTGTTGAGCACGCTCGTCGTTGTGGCGATCTTGATCCTCCTCCTACTTGTTTTGCCAAGCCCGGTGTCAGCAAGGGCACCCGCATTGATGGCCTTCTTCTCAATTCTGTGCTTGCCAAGTCGTTTGTGTCGCTTTCCTATCCGTCCTCGGGTTTGCCCACTCATCGGCCGTTGCTTTTGGAGCTTTCCCTGGCTACCCTCAACACCTTTGTCGTGAAGCATAAAGTCCCTCAACGCATCAAGAACGTTGAGGTCTCAAAACGTCCCAATGCTGAAGCTTGCGAGACTCATGCTCTTGGTCTGTGGCGTGCTGTGGCTGCTGAGTGGCAGCGTGCACGCAACAACGGCGATGTTCCTGCTTTGTGGCCTTTGCTCACTCGCACTGCCGACACATTCTACCGCTGGTTTGCTGGCCTTGATTCCTCCAAGCGTTCTCCCGTTCGTGGTTTACCTGGCTCTCCGTCCTCGGTTCGCGTGGCTCCTCCTCGTGATCGCTTGTCTGATGCTGCCACTAGTCTCAAAACTGCCGCTCTTCAACGTTTCATTCGGTCCTTGGAACATGCTTCTAGGCTTCGTCTCAAGCTTGCCGTCGATGTGACCTCCGCCGAGCGCTTCCATGAGTTCCAGCAGTTGTGGAAGCGGATCGTTGGGCGTGCTCACTTGTCGTGTCCCCGGTGGATTCTCCTGGTGTGTTCGACCGGTTCATCTACTCATGGGTTCGCGATAGCATTTCTTTACCCATCTCGTCGGTTTGTGTGCCTGAGACCAATACTATCTCCATGGATGCCTGTGATGTTGAGCGCGTGCTTTGAGAAAAATGGCAGCCTGTTTTCTGTCCTTCCCCTGAGCAAGAAGCATTGCCTAATTTCCATGCCTTTTGGAATTGCTTCGGTCGCTTTGTTGTGTGTGCCCCTGTCGATTTGCCTCTGTTGTCTGGTGAGGATCTGCGTTCTGCTGTATTTAACATGTGTGATCTTTCGGCTGGGGGAGCCGCTGGCTGGCAAGTGCATGAAATCAAGGTGTGGCCCATGTTTCTCTTTCAGAAACTTGCTGACTTGCTCAACGATGTTGAGGCTTCTGGCGTCTGGCCTGACGAACTTCTCATCCAGATCATTAGTTTGATTCCAAAGGATGCTGCTGGTCTTGATCAGCGTCCCATCACCGTGGCCACTCTTGTCTACCGCGCCTGGGCATCTGCTCGGGCCAAGGCTTTATGTACTTGGCAGGAAACGTGGGCCCATCCCTCGCAGTTTGGCTACCGTCGTGGCAAGCGTTCTGTGGACCCGGCTTGGTATTCGTCGGCCGCTGCTGAGCATGCCTGGCTTTCACAATTCCACCGTGTTGGCTTCAGCTTAGATCTTGCAAAAGCTTTTTGACCGCGTGCCACATCAGATCCTCTATAACTGCCTTGTCGCCTCGGGTCTTCCTGTTACCTTCACCAATACTTGGCTCTCAGCCATTCGTGGTGCCAAAAAATACCTCAAGTCCGCCTACGGCCTTGGTCGGTCTTTCCATGTCACTCGTGGTGTTCCTCAAGGTGATGCGTTGGCTTGTTTTGGCATGAATTGCCTTGGTCGGTCTTTCCATGTCACTCGTGGTGTTCCTCAAGGTGATGCGTTGGCTTGTTTTGGCATGAACCTACTCATGGGGATCTTTTCTCGCGCTGTGGAGTCTGAAACTTCTGCTTCTGTTCGTAGTTTTGCGGATGATGCCACTGTTGAAGTTCAACATCAGNACTGTGTGGTCATGATCATCAGGACACCAATCACTTCTTTTGGTCTTGTCCGGAGCTGCGTGAATTGCAATCCAAGCATAATTGTCTATTCTCCTTGCGTAGCACTTGCGGGCCCTGGCCCTCGTGTCTTGAGCTGTGCGGTTTGGTGCCTACCAACCTTGTTGTCCCGGGTTTTTCTCGTACGCAGGTTGCCGCTCTGGTGCAGTCGTATCTTCTTGATGTTGTGCGTCGCTCTTGGGAACTTGGTTGGCCTAAAGATGAACACAGTGATTCTCTTGTCCCTGATGCTCCTCACAAGCCTATTGTGCCTTTTGTCTTGAAATTGCCGGAGTCCCCTCCGAAGCTGTCTGCCACCACCTTTCCGTGGCCTGATGCGTTTTGTAATGACTTGCTGGTCTTTTTAAATACCTTGGTTTGGCCTAAAGATCCCACTAACCACGGTGTGTCCTGGGCTGAGCTTGCTGTGAATTTTGAGATCGTCATTGGAAAAGCTCTGCCCCGAAATCCCGAAAAGAGACGTGCACGTCATTTGCGCACCTATGGTGAACCAGCTGTTCCTTTGCTTGAGTCCTCGGATAACCTGTACCAGAAAGTTGTGACGATGAACAATGCTCTTCGGTGCCTTGCTCGTTTGCTCGGAGTCCCAGTCGTTGTTGGGAGGCAGACCAGAAATGTTATCATTCCTCACTTACCAGGAAAGCATCGTTACAAAGGTTTGGATCGCCGTCCGATCATGACCAAAGCTGATGAAACCCAACAGACCATACGCACATGCCTACATGACCGTGTTGCTGCTGAAATTGATGCCTCTTCAGCAGCCATCACTGCAGGTGCTACCCAAGCATGTAACCCAGTCGAACATGCATACACAAAGCTGCACCCTCTCAAGTGGAAAGTGCCGCAGACTGTTGCAATGAAGACAGCCCATGTTGAGCAGAAACATCCGCAGCCCCAAGATAATGCCAAAACTTGTGTCGACTCATGTGATGCTAGGACATCACCCTCGAGTCCTCCCATTTCTAATCCCAACATGCTACATGATGTGGTTAAGGTTGGTAACCGTTGGACTTGTAGGAACTGCCCCTGCAGTACTAGTGCTTCCAATGGTGGTCGTTTCAGGGCGGCCAAATGTCTTGGTGATCGCTGTCATGCTTTCGTTTGTCGTGATGGACTTTTTGTTTGTAAGAAATGTGGTGAAACTGTAAACAATGAAAGACAGATGCATGGAAAACTCCCACACGCATGTCCAGGTGATGTGCGAACCGTGGATGCAGCACCTAAAGCTGCAGCTTCTAAGGTGAGAACTGTACCAGCTGATCACAGGCGACATGACCTTGTTCGTGGAATGAATCAGTGGTGTTGCAAGAACTGCCCTGCAACGTGCAGCCTCTCGAATAGTGGTCGTTTCAAAAATGCTCAGTGTTTTGGTGAAAACGCTCATGACTTTGTTTCCAACAGCAAAGAATTTAAGTGTAGCAAATGTGGTGCAGCAGCTGCTTCTGACAAGCAGATGCGTGGCAAGCTGGCCTTTATCCGTCCGGGACCCACCAAGCAGGAGTCCAGTTTTTGCCATGAAATCCCTGAAAAGCCAGACTCTGCTGGCAAATACACATGTCAGAAATGCAAACGCACTTCAATCAAGGGGAGTGTGTCTCGTTTCATGAAGTCACTTTGTTTTGGTTCTCATGCCACTTCTCGCAGTGATGCTATTCGTGCTTCCAGGTGTGTACATGGCCTCTCGGCCACTGGACTTCCAGCTGCTGAGCTGCCGAAGCTCCAGGCCTTCAAGAGGTCGGATGTGAACATGGAGCCTGACTAGAGCTCCATCACAATGGTGCTCGTATCCTAGCTTCTAAGGTGCGACCACGTTTCCAGAAAGACGAAGAGGTCGGTATTGACGGAGCAGTTCCACAACGACTCCGTTACGCCGTGGAGACGGCCGGGGCCATTTGGTGGGCACCTCTGTGCTCACGAGTGGCGTCTAAAGAGGCAATGTTCTGCCATCTCCGTTATGTGTATTGGTTTTTCACTGCTGTGGTCACTCCACTATTTGGTGCCTCATGTCATTCAGTGTCTTTTCATGTGCCTGTCAGCATGGTTTCTTTCAAAAGAGGAACGCAATCAGTTGTTACATGCTCTGTTTGGCAATGTTGCTGTCAGCAAGCTCGCTCCGTT
>DF244813.1:6871-28367 GCA_000507305.1 Breviolum minutum Mf 1.05b.01 | reverse complement strand
CCATTTTTGGACCCCAAAATGGAGGTTGAAAAATGGACCCAAAAATGGCGCCAGAATTTGACCTCCAAAAATGGAGTCGCAAAATGGCACCCAAAAGGGGGGGCCCAATATTCTTTTGGTCTCACAAAAATCTACAAGAAATCAAAACTTTATTTAAAATATTGGATCTTCCTTTTGGGTGCCATTTTTGGACTCCATTTTGGAGGTGAAATTCTGGCACCATTTTTGGGTCCATTTTTCAACCTCTATTTTAGAGTCCAAAAATGGTGCAAATTTTGCAAAAGTTTTTGCTGTCAAAGCTGCATAGCAAAACTTTTTCCAGCAAATAAACATGCATATCAAAATGCATCTGTAGTCATTTCCCAGCTAATTGCATCTTTCAACACAATTCAATCCTCCACCTGGTCAAATCTTCCCAAATAACAACAAATTTTGATTGCCACATGTGTTGCGCATAAGCAAAATGGATTAGAGCCTCAGAATCTGATACAGTATCAGACTTTGAGGCTCTAATCCATCTTGCTTGTGTGCAACATATGTGGCAATCAAAATTTGTTGTTATTCTGGAAGGCTTGACCAGGTGGAATTGAATTGTGTTGAAAGATGCAACTAGCTGGGAATGACTACAGATGCATTTTGATATGCATGTTTGCTTGCTGGAAAAAGTTTTGCTATGCAGCTTTGACAGCAAAAACTTTTGCAAATTTTGCACCATTTTTGGACCCCAAAATGGAGGTTGAAAAATGGACCCAAAAATGGTGCCAGAATTTGACCCCCAAAATGGGGTCCAAAAATGGCACCCAAAAGGGGGGCCCAATATTCTTTTGGTTTAAAAAAGATCTACAAGAAATCAAAGCTTTATTTAAAATATTGGGTCTCCCTTTTGGGTGCCATTTTTGGACCCCATTTTGGGGATCAAATTCTGGCACCATTTTTGGGTCCATTTTTCAACCTCCATTTTGGGGTCCAAAAATGGTGCAAAATTTGCAAAAGTTTTTGCTGTCAAAGCTGCATAGCAAAACTTTTTCCAGCAAACAAACATGCATATCAAAATGCATCTGTAGTCATTTCCCAGCTAATTGCATCTTTCAACACAATTCAATCCTCCACCTGGTCAAGCCTTCCAAAATAACAACAAATTTTGATTGCCACATGTGTTGCACATAAGCAAGATGGATTAGAGCCTCAGAATCTGATACTGTGGAGGTCCCTACATGCGACACCGGTTTTCTACATGAAAAATGACCCCCGTTTTGGGGGTCGTCAAAGCTGATATTTTTTGAAAATGTATCTTGTAATCGACCATCGTGATACAAAACGTATCAGCTCTCTGGCTCTCACAGTGTTGAAGCTCTAAGCCCAAAAAAATCAATCTGCGCGCAAAAAGCAATAAATTTTAGTATTCCCACAAAAATAGTTGTGGCTGCTAGACAAAGTGTCAAGTCTCAGCTGCATGTTGGCAAGCAACCGACTAAGAATCAAGCAGTAAAAATCGGTCAGCCGAGGACCTGGCCTTACCAAACTCCAAAAAGAGATGTAAGGGCCACGACATGGAAAAAAAGACAGCAAAGAGAGTAGACCACCAGTCTGAATCCTCTGAATGCTTGAGACGGCAACTAAATTTGCGAATTTCATTCAAAAAAAAAATTGAAAGGATATTTGGCAAAGAAAATGTCTGGACAAGACAACAATTAGAAGACTTGACCACTGTCGGAAGTCAGAAAATGGTCTCTTCAGCAGCAAAACGAAAAATCAAGGCTAAAGGCAACAAAATGCTTACTTTAGAGCGATACTTCGAGAGCTGTGGACGTGACCTTTCTAGAAGTCTTAGTTAGACAAAATGATATGGTCTATACCAAAATTTAGCTCTGGCTGTTGCTTCTCATGCCCGAAAACGTGACTTTTCAGAACTATGGCAGCCACCGTCTAAGAAACAGATTTGACAAACAAGGCCTGAGCAACACAGATCTCCAAACAGCGAATCCAGCCAAACACTTCTTGGAACAATCTAGAACACAAGAAACATGAAAATGCAAACTAAATCGAAAAGAAAATCGCGTAAAAAAACTTAAAGAAGGACCTTGCGCGCACTAGAAACGCATACACCAATTGCAGCGCTGGTGTAATCCTTTGAATGAAGCAATCTGACAAAAAGGTCAGCTTTGACGACCCCCAAAACGGGGGTCATTTTTCATGTAGAAAACCGGTGTCGCATGTAGGGACCTCCACAGTATCAGATTCTGAGGCTCTAATCCATCTTGCTTATGTGCAACACATGTGGCAATCAAAATTTGTTGTTATTCTGGAAGGCTTGACCAGGTGGAATTGAATTGTGTTCAAAGATGCAACTAGCTGGGAATGACTACAGATGCATTTTGATATGCATGTTTGCTTGCTGGAAAAAGTTTTGCTATGCAGCTTTGACAGCAAAAACTTTTGCAAATTTTGCACCATTTTTGGACCCCAAAATGGAGGTTGAAAAATGGACCCAAAAATGGTGCCAGAATTTGACCCCCAAAATGGGGTCCAAAAATGGCACCCAAAAGGGGGACCCAATATTCTTTTGGTTCAAAAAAGATCTACAAGAAATCAAAGCTTTATTTAAAATATTGGGTCTCCCTTTTGGGTGCCATTTTTGGACCCCATTTTGGGGGTCAAATTCTGGCACCATTTTTGGGTCCATTTTTCAACCTCCATTTTGGGGTCCAAAAATGGTGCAAAATTTGCAAAAGTTTTTGCTGTCAAAGCTGCATAGCAAAACTTTTTCCAGCAAATAAACATGCATATCAAAATGCATCTGTAGTCATTTCCCAGCTAATTGCATCTTTCAACACAATTCAATCCTCCACCTGGTCAAGCCTTCCAAAATAACAACAAATTTTGATTGCCACATGTGTTGCGCATAAGCAAAATGGATTAGAGCCTCAGAATCTGATACAGTATCAGACTTTGAGGCTCTAATCCATCTTGCTTGTGTGCAACATATGTGGCAATCAAAATTTGTTGTTATTCTGGAAGGCTTGACTAGGTGGAATTGAATTGTGTTAAAAGATGCAACTAGCTGGGAATGACTACAAATGCATTTTGATGTGCATGTTTGCTTGCTGGAAAAAGTTTTACTATGCAGCTTTGACAGTAAAAACTTTTGCAAATTTTGCACTATTTTTGGACTCCAAAATGGAGGTTGAAAAATGGACCCAAAAATGGCGCTAGAATTTGACCTCCAAAAAATGGAGTCGCAAAATGGCACTCAAAAGGGAGACTTAATATTCTTTTGGTCTCACAAAAATCTACAAGAAATCAAAACTTTATTTAAAAAAATATTGGATCTTCCTTTTGGGTGCCATTTTTGGACTCCATTTTGGAGGTAAAATTCTGGCACCATTTTTGGGTTCATTTTTCAATCTCCATTTTGGAGTCCAAAAAATGGTGCAAATTTTGCCAAAGTTTTTGCTGTCAAAGCTGCATGGCAAAACTTTTTCCAGCAAATAAACATGCATATCAAAATGCATCTGTAGTCATTTCCCAGCTAAATGCATCTTTCAACACAATTCAATCCTCCACCTGGTCAAATCTTCCAAAATAACAACAAATTTTGATTGCCACATGTGTTGCACATAAGCAAGATGGATTAGAGCCTCAGAATCTGATACTGTGGAGGTCCCTACATGCGACACCGGTTTTCTACATGAAAAATGACCCCCGTTTTGGGGGTCGTCAAAGCTGATATTTTTTGAAAATGTATCTTGTAATCGACCATCGTGATACAAAACGTATCAGCTCTCTGGCTCTCACAGTGTTGAAGCTCTAAGCCCAAAAAAATCAATCTGCGCGCAAAAAGCAATAAATTTTAGTATTCCCACAAAAATAGTTGTGGCTGCTAGACAAAGTGTCAAGTCTCAGCTGCATGTTGGCAAGCAACCGACTAAGAATCAAGCAGTAAAAATCGGTCAGCCGAGGACCTGGCCTTACCAAACTCCAAAAAGAGATGTAAGGGCCACGACATGGAAAAAAAGACAGCAAAGAGAGTAGACCACCAGTCTGAATCCTCTGAATGCTTGAGACGGCAACTAAATTTGCGAATTTCATTCAAAAAAAAACTTGAAAGGATATTTGGCAAAGAAAATGTCTGGACAAGACAACAATTAGAAGACTTGACCACTGTCGGAAGTCAGAAAATGGTCTCTTCAGCAGCAAAACGAAAAATCAAGGCTAAAGGCAACAAAATGCTTACTTTAGAGCGATACTTCGAGAGCTGTGGACGTGACCTTTCTAGAAGTCTTAGTTAGACAAAATGATATGGTCTATACCAAAATTTAGCTCTGGCTGTTGCTTCTCATGCCCGAAAACGTGACTTTTCAGAACTATGGCAGCCACCGTCTAAGAAACAGATTTGACAAACAAGGCCTGAGCAACACAGATCTCCAAACAGCGAATCCAGCCAAACACTTCTTGGAACAATCTAGAACACAAGAAACATGAAAATGCAAACTAAATCGAAAAGAAAATCGCGTAAAAAAACTTAAAGAAGGACCTTGCGCGCACTAGAAACGCATACACCAATTGCAGCGCTGGTGTAATCCTTTGAATGAAGCAATCTGACAAAAAGGTCAGCTTTGACGACCCCCAAAACGGGGGTCATTTTTCATGTAGAAAACCGGTGTCGCATGTAGGGACCTCCACAGTATCAGATTCTGAGGCTCTAATCCATCTTGCTTATGTGCAACACATGTGGCAATCAAAATTTGTTGTTATTCTGGAAGGCTTGACCAGGTGGAATTGAATTGTGTTCAAAGATGCAACTAGCTGGGAATGACTACAGATGCATTTTGATATGCATGTTTGCTTGCTGGAAAAAGTTTTGCTATGCAGCTTTGACAGCAAAAACTTTTGCAAATTTTGCACCATTTTTGGACCCCAAAATGGAGGTTGAAAAATGGACCCAAAAATGGCGCCAGAATTTGACCTCCAAAAATGGAGTCGCAAAATGGCACCCAAAAGGGGGGGCCCAATATTCTTTTGGTCTCACAAAAATCTACAAGAAATCAAAACTTTATTTAAAATATTGGATCTTCCTTTTGGGTGCCATTTTTGGACTCCATTTTGGAGGTGAAATTCTGGCACCATTTTTGGGTCCATTTTTCAACCTCTATTTTAGAGTCCAAAAATGGTGCAAATTTTGCAAAAGTTTTTGCTGTCAAAGCTGCATAGCAAAACTTTTTCCAGCAAATAAACATGCATATCAAAATGCATCTGTAGTCATTTCCCAGCTAATTGCATCTTTCAACACAATTCAATCCTCCACCTGGTCAAATCTTCCCAAATAACAACAAATTTTGATTGCCACATGTGTTGCGCATAAGCAAAATGGATTAGAGCCTCAGAATCTGATACAGTATCAGACTTTGAGGCTCTAATCCATCTTGCTTGTGTGCAACATATGTGGCAATCAAAATTTGTTGTTATTCTGGAAGGCTTGACCAGGTGGAATTGAATTGTGTTGAAAGATGCAACTAGCTGGGAATGACTACAGATGCATTTTGATATGCATGTTTGCTTGCTGGAAAAAGTTTTGCTATGCAGCTTTGACAGCAAAAACTTTTGCAAATTTTGCACCATTTTTGGACCCCAAAATGGAGGTTGAAAAATGGACCCAAAAATGGTGCCAGAATTTGACCCCCAAAATGGGGTCCAAAAATGGCACCCAAAAGGGGGGCCCAATATTCTTTTGGTTTAAAAAAGATCTACAAGAAATCAAAGCTTTATTTAAAATATTGGGTCTCCCTTTTGGGTGCCATTTTTGGACCCCATTTTGGGGATCAAATTCTGGCACCATTTTTGGGTCCATTTTTCAACCTCCATTTTGGGGTCCAAAAATGGTGCAAAATTTGCAAAAGTTTTTGCTGTCAAAGCTGCATAGCAAAACTTTTTCCAGCAAACAAACATGCATATCAAAATGCATCTGTAGTCATTTCCCAGCTAATTGCATCTTTCAACACAATTCAATCCTCCACCTGGTCAAGCCTTCCAAAATAACAACAAATTTTGATTGCCACATGTGTTGCACATAAGCAAGATGGATTAGAGCCTCAGAATCTGATACTGTGGAGGTCCCTACATGCGACACCGGTTTTCTACATGAAAAATGACCCCCGTTTTGGGGGTCGTCAAAGCTGATATTTTTTGAAAATGTATCTTGTAATCGACCATCGTGATACAAAACGTATCAGCTCTCTGGCTCTCACAGTGTTGAAGCTCTAAGCCCAAAAAAATCAATCTGCGCGCAAAAAGCAATAAATTTTAGTATTCCCACAAAAATAGTTGTGGCTGCTAGACAAAGTGTCAAGTCTCAGCTGCATGTTGGCAAGCAACCGACTAAGAATCAAGCAGTAAAAATCGGTCAGCCGAGGACCTGGCCTTACCAAACTCCAAAAAGAGATGTAAGGGCCACGACATGGAAAAAAAGACAGCAAAGAGAGTAGACCACCAGTCTGAATCCTCTGAATGCTTGAGACGGCAACTAAATTTGCGAATTTCATTCAAAAAAAAAATTGAAAGGATATTTGGCAAAGAAAATGTCTGGACAAGACAACAATTAGAAGACTTGACCACTGTCGGAAGTCAGAAAATGGTCTCTTCAGCAGCAAAACGAAAAATCAAGGCTAAAGGCAACAAAATGCTTACTTTAGAGCGATACTTCGAGAGCTGTGGACGTGACCTTTCTAGAAGTCTTAGTTAGACAAAATGATATGGTCTATACCAAAATTTAGCTCTGGCTGTTGCTTCTCATGCCCGAAAACGTGACTTTTCAGAACTATGGCAGCCACCGTCTAAGAAACAGATTTGACAAACAAGGCCTGAGCAACACAGATCTCCAAACAGCGAATCCAGCCAAACACTTCTTGGAACAATCTAGAACACAAGAAACATGAAAATGCAAACTAAATCGAAAAGAAAATCGCGTAAAAAAACTTAAAGAAGGACCTTGCGCGCACTAGAAACGCATACACCAATTGCAGCGCTGGTGTAATCCTTTGAATGAAGCAATCTGACAAAAAGGTCAGCTTTGACGACCCCCAAAACGGGGGTCATTTTTCATGTAGAAAACCGGTGTCGCATGTAGGGACCTCCACAGTATCAGATTCTGAGGCTCTAATCCATCTTGCTTATGTGCAACACATGTGGCAATCAAAATTTGTTGTTATTCTGGAAGGCTTGACCAGGTGGAATTGAATTGTGTTCAAAGATGCAACTAGCTGGGAATGACTACAGATGCATTTTGATATGCATGTTTGCTTGCTGGAAAAAGTTTTGCTATGCAGCTTTGACAGCAAAAACTTTTGCAAATTTTGCACCATTTTTGGACCCCAAAATGGAGGTTGAAAAATGGACCCAAAAATGGCGCTAGAATTTGACCTCCAAAAATGGAGTCGCAAAATGGCACTCAAAAGGGAGACTTAATATTCTTTTGGTCTCACAAAAATCTACAAGAAATCAAAACTTTATTTAAAAAAATATTGGATCTTCCTTTTGGGTGCCATTTTTGGACTCCATTTTGGAGGTAAAATTCTGGCACCATTTTTTGAGTTCATTTTTCAATCTCCATTTTGGAGTCCAAAAAATGGTGCAAATTTTGCCAAAGTTTTTGCTGTCAAAGCTGCATGGCAAAACTTTTTCCAGCAAATAAACATGCATATCAAAATGCATCTGTAGTCATTTCCCAGCTAAATGCATCTTTCAACACAATTCAATCCTCCACCTGGTCAAATCTTTCCAAATAACACCGACTTTCTACATGAAAAATGATCTCTGTTTTGCAGGTCGTCAAAGCTGACATTTTTTGAAAATGTATCTTGTAATCGACCATCGTGATACAAAACGTATCAGCTCTCTGACTCTCACAGTGTAAAGCTCTAAGCCCAAAAATATCAATCTGCACGCAAAAAGCAATAAATTTTAGTATTCCCACAAAAATAGTTGTGGCTGCTAGACAAAGTGTCAAGTCTCAGCTGCATGTTGGCAAGCAACCGACTAAGAATCAAGCAGTAAAAATCGGTCAGCCGAGGACCTGGCCTTACCAAACTCCAAAAAGAGATGTAAGGGCCACGACATGGAAAAAAAGACAGCAAAGAGAGTAGACCACCAGTCTGAATCCTCTGAATGCTTGAGACGGCAACTAAATTTGCGAATTTCATTCAAAAAAAAAATTGAAAGGATATTTGGCAAAGAAAATGTCTGGACAAGACAACAATTAGAAGACTTGACCACTGTCGGAAGTCAGAAAATGGTCTCTTCAGCAGCAAAACGAAAAATCAAGGCTAAAGGCAACAAAATGCTTACTTTAGAGCGATACTTCGAGAGCTGTGGACGTGACCTTTCTAGAAGTCTTAGTTAGACAAAATGATATGGTCTATACCAAAATTTAGCTCTGGCTGTTGCTTCTCATGCCCGAAAACGTGACTTTTCAGAACTATGGCAGCCACCGTCTAAGAAACAGATTTGACAAACAAGGCCTGAGCAACACAGATCTCCAAACAGCGAATCCAGCCAAACACTTCTTGGAACAATCTAGAACACAAGAAACATGAAAATGCAAACTAAATCGAAAAGAAAATCGCGTAAAAAAACTTAAAGAAGGACCTTGCGCGCACTAGAAACGCATACACCAATTGCAGCGCTGGTGTAATCCTTTGAATGAAGCAATCTGACAAAAAGGTCAGCTTTGACGACCCCCAAAACGGGGGTCATTTTTCATGTAGAAAACCGGTGTCGCATGTAGGGACCTCCACAGTATCAGATTCTGAGGCTCTAATCCATCTTGCTTATGTGCAACACATGTGGCAATCAAAATTTGTTGTTATTCTGGAAGGCTTGACCAGGTGGAATTGAATTGTGTTCAAAGATGCAACTAGCTGGGAATGACTACAGATGCATTTTGATATGCATGTTTGCTTGCTGGAAAAAGTTTTGCTATGCAGCTTTGACAGCAAAAACTTTTGCAAATTTTGCACCATTTTTGGACCCCAAAATGGAGGTTGAAAAATGGACCCAAAAATGGTGCCAGAATTTGACCCCCAAAATGGGGTCCAAAAATGGCACCCAAAAGGGGGACCCAATATTCTTTTGGTTCAAAAAAGATCTACAAGAAATCAAAGCTTTATTTAAAATATTGGGTCTCCCTTTTGGGTGCCATTTTTGGACCCCATTTTGGGGGTCAAATTCTGGCACCATTTTTGGGTCCATTTTTCAACCTCCATTTTGGGGTCCAAAAATGGTGCAAAATTTGCAAAAGTTTTTGCTGTCAAAGCTGCATAGCAAAACTTTTTCCAGCAAATAAACATGCATATCAAAATGCATCTGTAGTCATTTCCCAGCTAATTGCATCTTTCAACACAATTCAATCCTCCACCTGGTCAAGCCTTCCAAAATAACAACAAATTTTGATTGCCACATGTGTTGCACATAAGCAAGATGGATTAGAGCCTCAGAATCTGATACTGTGGAGGTCCCTACATGCGACACCGGTTTTCTACATGAAAAATGACCCCCGTTTTGGGGGTCGTCAAAGCTGATATTTTTTGAAAATGTATCTTGTAATCGACCATCGTGATACAAAACGTATCAGCTCTCTGGCTCTCACAGTGTTGAAGCTCTAAGCCCAAAAAAATCAATCTGCGCGCAAAAAGCAATAAATTTTAGTATTCCCACAAAAATAGTTGTGGCTGCTAGACAAAGTGTCAAGTCTCAGCTGCATGTTGGCAAGCAACCGACTAAGAATCAAGCAGTAAAAATCGGTCAGCCGAGGACCTGGCCTTACCAAACTCCAAAAAGAGATGTAAGGGCCACGACATGGAAAAAAAGACAGCAAAGAGAGTAGACCACCAGTCTGAATCCTCTGAATGCTTGAGACGGCAACTAAATTTGCGAATTTCATTCAAAAAAAAAATTGAAAGGATATTTGGCAAAGAAAATGTCTGGACAAGACAACAATTAGAAGACTTGACCACTGTCGGAAGTCAGAAAATGGTCTCTTCAGCAGCAAAACGAAAAATCAAGGCTAAAGGCAACAAAATGCTTACTTTAGAGCGATACTTCGAGAGCTGTGGACGTGACCTTTCTAGAAGTCTTAGTTAGACAAAATGATATGGTCTATACCAAAATTTAGCTCTGGCTGTTGCTTCTCATGCCCGAAAACGTGACTTTTCAGAACTATGGCAGCCACCGTCTAAGAAACAGATCTGACAAACAAGGTCTGAGCAACACAGATCTCCAAACAGCGAATCCAGCCAAACACTTCTTGGAACAATCTAGAACACCAGAAACATGAAAATGCAAACTAAATCGAAAAGAAAATCGCGTAAAAAAACTAAAAGAAAGACCTTGCGCGCACTAGAAACGCATACACCAATTGCAGCGCTGGTGTAATCCTTTGAATGAAGCAATCTGACAAAAAGGTCAGCTTTGACGACCCCCAAAACGGAGGTCATTTTTCATGTAGAAAACCGATGTCGCATGTAGGGACCTCCACAGTATCAGATTCTGAGGCTCTAATCCATCTTGCTTATGTGCAACATATGTGGCAATCAAAATTTGTTGTTATTTGGGAAGATTTGATAGTATCAGATTCTGAGGCTCTAATCCATCTTGCTTATGTGCAACATATGTGGCAATCAAAATTTGTTGTTATTCTGGAAGGCTTGACCAGGTGGAGGATTGAATTGTGTTGAAAGATGCAATTAGCTGGGAAATGACTACAGATGCATTTTGATATGCATGTTTATTTGCTGGAAAAAGTTTTGCTATGCAGCTTTGACAGCAAAAACTTTTGCAAATTTTGCATCCATTTTTGGACCCCAAAATGGAGGTTGAAAAATGGACCCAAAAATGGCGCCAGAATTTGACCTCCAAAAATGGAGTCGCAAAATGGCACCCAAAAGGGGGGGCCCAATATTCTTTTGGTCTCACAAAAATCTACAAGAAATCAAAACTTTATTTAAAATATTGGATCTTCCTTTTGGGTGCCATTTTTGGACTCCATTTTGGAGGTGAAATTCTGGCACCATTTTTGGGTCCATTTTTCAACCTCTATTTTAGAGTCCAAAAATGGTGCAAATTTTGCAAAAGTTTTTGCTGTCAAAGCTGCATAGCAAAACTTTTTCCAGCAAATAAACATGCATATCAAAATGCATCTGTAGTCATTTCCCAGCTAATTGCATCTTTCAACACAATTCAATCCTCCACCTGGTCAAATCTTCCCAAATAACAACAAATTTTGATTGCCACATGTGTTGCGCATAAGCAAAATGGATTAGAGCCTCAGAATCTGATACAGTATCAGACTTTGAGGCTCTAATCCATCTTGCTTGTGTGCAACATATGTGGCAATCAAAATTTGTTGTTATTCTGGAAGGCTTGACCAGGTGGAATTGAATTGTGTTGAAAGATGCAACTAGCTGGGAATGACTACAGATGCATTTTGATATGCATGTTTGCTTGCTGGAAAAAGTTTTGCTATGCAGCTTTGACAGCAAAAACTTTTGCAAATTTTGCACCATTTTTGGACCCCAAAATGGAGGTTGAAAAATGGACCCAAAAATGGTGCCAGAATTTGACCCCCAAAATGGGGTCCAAAAATGGCACCCAAAAGGGGGGCCCAATATTCTTTTGGTTTAAAAAAGATCTACAAGAAATCAAAGCTTTATTTAAAATATTGGGTCTCCCTTTTGGGTGCCATTTTTGGACCCCATTTTGGGGATCAAATTCTGGCACCATTTTTGGGTCCATTTTTCAACCTCCATTTTGGGGTCCAAAAATGGTGCAAAATTTGCAAAAGTTTTTGCTGTCAAAGCTGCATAGCAAAACTTTTTCCAGCAAACAAACATGCATATCAAAATGCATCTGTAGTCATTTCCCAGCTAATTGCATCTTTCAACACAATTCAATCCTCCACCTGGTCAAGCCTTCCAAAATAACAACAAATTTTGATTGCCACATGTGTTGCACATAAGCAAGATGGATTAGAGCCTCAGAATCTGATACTGTGGAGGTCCCTACATGCGACACCGGTTTTCTACATGAAAAATGACCCCCGTTTTGGGGGTCGTCAAAGCTGATATTTTTTGAAAATGTATCTTGTAATCGACCATCGTGATACAAAACGTATCAGCTCTCTGGCTCTCACAGTGTTGAAGCTCTAAGCCCAAAAAAATCAATCTGCGCGCAAAAAGCAATAAATTTTAGTATTCCCACAAAAATAGTTGTGGCTGCTAGACAAAGTGTCAAGTCTCAGCTGCATGTTGGCAAGCAACCGACTAAGAATCAAGCAGTAAAAATCGGTCAGCCGAGGACCTGGCCTTACCAAACTCCAAAAAGAGATGTAAGGGCCACGACATGGAAAAAAAGACAGCAAAGAGAGTAGACCACCAGTCTGAATCCTCTGAATGCTTGAGACGGCAACTAAATTTGCGAATTTCATTCAAAAAAAAAATTGAAAGGATATTTGGCAAAGAAAATGTCTGGACAAGACAACAATTAGAAGACTTGACCACTGTCGGAAGTCAGAAAATGGTCTCTTCAGCAGCAAAACGAAAAATCAAGGCTAAAGGCAACAAAATGCTTACTTTAGAGCGATACTTCGAGAGCTGTGGACGTGACCTTTCTAGAAGTCTTAGTTAGACAAAATGATATGGTCTATACCAAAATTTAGCTCTGGCTGTTGCTTCTCATGCCCGAAAACGTGACTTTTCAGAACTATGGCAGCCACCGTCTAAGAAACAGATTTGACAAACAAGGCCTGAGCAACACAGATCTCCAAACAGCGAATCCAGCCAAACACTTCTTGGAACAATCTAGAACACAAGAAACATGAAAATGCAAACTAAATCGAAAAGAAAATCGCGTAAAAAAACTTAAAGAAGGACCTTGCGCGCACTAGAAACGCATACACCAATTGCAGCGCTGGTGTAATCCTTTGAATGAAGCAATCTGACAAAAAGGTCAGCTTTGACGACCCCCAAAACGGGGGTCATTTTTCATGTAGAAAACCGGTGTCGCATGTAGGGACCTCCACAGTATCAGATTCTGAGGCTCTAATCCATCTTGCTTATGTGCAACACATGTGGCAATCAAAATTTGTTGTTATTCTGGAAGGCTTGACCAGGTGGAATTGAATTGTGTTCAAAGATGCAACTAGCTGGGAATGACTACAGATGCATTTTGATATGCATGTTTGCTTGCTGGAAAAAGTTTTGCTATGCAGCTTTGACAGCAAAAACTTTTGCAAATTTTGCACCATTTTTGGACCCCAAAATGGAGGTTGAAAAATGGACCCAAAAATGGTGCCAGAATTTGACCCCCAAAATGGGGTCCAAAAATGGCACCCAAAAGGGGGACCCAATATTCTTTTGGTTCAAAAAAGATCTACAAGAAATCAAAGCTTTATTTAAAATATTGGGTCTCCCTTTTGGGTGCCATTTTTGGACCCCATTTTGGGGGTCAAATTCTGGCACCATTTTTGGGTCCATTTTTCAACCTCCATTTTGGGGTCCAAAAATGGTGCAAAATTTGCAAAAGTTTTTGCTGTCAAAGCTGCATAGCAAAACTTTTTCCAGCAAATAAACATGCATATCAAAATGCATCTGTAGTCATTTCCCAGCTAATTGCATCTTTCAACACAATTCAATCCTCCACCTGGTCAAGCCTTCCAAAATAACAACAAATTTTGATTGCCACATGTGTTGCGCATAAGCAAAATGGATTAGAGCCTCAGAATCTGATACAGTATCAGACTTTGAGGCTCTAATCCATCTTGCTTGTGTGCAACATATGTGGCAATCAAAATTTGTTGTTATTCTGGAAGGCTTGACTAGGTGGAATTGAATTGTGTTAAAAGATGCAACTAGCTGGGAATGACTACAAATGCATTTTGATGTGCATGTTTGCTTGCTGGAAAAAGTTTTACTATGCAGCTTTGACAGTAAAAACTTTTGCAAATTTTGCACTATTTTTGGACTCCAAAATGGAGGTTGAAAAATGGACCCAAAAATGGCGCTAGAATTTGACCTCCAAAAAATGGAGTCGCAAAATGGCACTCAAAAGGGAGACTTAATATTCTTTTGGTCTCACAAAAATCTACAAGAAATCAAAACTTTATTTAAAAAAATATTGGATCTTCCTTTTGGGTGCCATTTTTGGACTCCATTTTGGAGGTAAAATTCTGGCACCATTTTTGGGTTCATTTTTCAATCTCCATTTTGGAGTCCAAAAAATGGTGCAAATTTTGCCAAAGTTTTTGCTGTCAAAGCTGCATGGCAAAACTTTTTCCAGCAAATAAACATGCATATCAAAATGCATCTGTAGTCATTTCCCAGCTAAATGCATCTTTCAACACAATTCAATCCTCCACCTGGTCAAATCTTCCAAAATAACAACAAATTTTGATTGCCACATGTGTTGCACATAAGCAAGATGGATTAGAGCCTCAGAATCTGATACTGTGGAGGTCCCTACATGCGACACCGGTTTTCTACATGAAAAATGACCCCCGTTTTGGGGGTCGTCAAAGCTGATATTTTTTGAAAATGTATCTTGTAATCGACCATCGTGATACAAAACGTATCAGCTCTCTGGCTCTCACAGTGTTGAAGCTCTAAGCCCAAAAAAATCAATCTGCGCGCAAAAAGCAATAAATTTTAGTATTCCCACAAAAATAGTTGTGGCTGCTAGACAAAGTGTCAAGTCTCAGCTGCATGTTGGCAAGCAACCGACTAAGAATCAAGCAGTAAAAATCGGTCAGCCGAGGACCTGGCCTTACCAAACTCCAAAAAGAGATGTAAGGGCCACGACATGGAAAAAAAGACAGCAAAGAGAGTAGACCACCAGTCTGAATCCTCTGAATGCTTGAGACGGCAACTAAATTTGCGAATTTCATTCAAAAAAAAACTTGAAAGGATATTTGGCAAAGAAAATGTCTGGACAAGACAACAATTAGAAGACTTGACCACTGTCGGAAGTCAGAAAATGGTCTCTTCAGCAGCAAAACGAAAAATCAAGGCTAAAGGCAACAAAATGCTTACTTTAGAGCGATACTTCGAGAGCTGTGGACGTGACCTTTCTAGAAGTCTTAGTTAGACAAAATGATATGGTCTATACCAAAATTTAGCTCTGGCTGTTGCTTCTCATGCCCGAAAACGTGACTTTTCAGAACTATGGCAGCCACCGTCTAAGAAACAGATTTGACAAACAAGGCCTGAGCAACACAGATCTCCAAACAGCGAATCCAGCCAAACACTTCTTGGAACAATCTAGAACACAAGAAACATGAAAATGCAAACTAAATCGAAAAGAAAATCGCGTAAAAAAACTTAAAGAAGGACCTTGCGCGCACTAGAAACGCATACACCAATTGCAGCGCTGGTGTAATCCTTTGAATGAAGCAATCTGACAAAAAGGTCAGCTTTGACGACCCCCAAAACGGGGGTCATTTTTCATGTAGAAAACCGGTGTCGCATGTAGGGACCTCCACAGTATCAGATTCTGAGGCTCTAATCCATCTTGCTTATGTGCAACACATGTGGCAATCAAAATTTGTTGTTATTCTGGAAGGCTTGACCAGGTGGAATTGAATTGTGTTCAAAGATGCAACTAGCTGGGAATGACTACAGATGCATTTTGATATGCATGTTTGCTTGCTGGAAAAAGTTTTGCTATGCAGCTTTGACAGCAAAAACTTTTGCAAATTTTGCACCATTTTTGGACCCCAAAATGGAGGTTGAAAAATGGACCCAAAAATGGCGCCAGAATTTGACCTCCAAAAATGGAGTCGCAAAATGGCACCCAAAAGGGGGGGCCCAATATTCTTTTGGTCTCACAAAAATCTACAAGAAATCAAAACTTTATTTAAAATATTGGATCTTCCTTTTGGGTGCCATTTTTGGACTCCATTTTGGAGGTGAAATTCTGGCACCATTTTTGGGTCCATTTTTCAACCTCTATTTTAGAGTCCAAAAATGGTGCAAATTTTGCAAAAGTTTTTGCTGTCAAAGCTGCATAGCAAAACTTTTTCCAGCAAATAAACATGCATATCAAAATGCATCTGTAGTCATTTCCCAGCTAATTGCATCTTTCAACACAATTCAATCCTCCACCTGGTCAAATCTTCCCAAATAACAACAAATTTTGATTGCCACATGTGTTGCGCATAAGCAAAATGGATTAGAGCCTCAGAATCTGATACAGTATCAGACTTTGAGGCTCTAATCCATCTTGCTTGTGTGCAACATATGTGGCAATCAAAATTTGTTGTTATTCTGGAAGGCTTGACCAGGTGGAATTGAATTGTGTTGAAAGATGCAACTAGCTGGGAATGACTACAGATGCATTTTGATATGCATGTTTGCTTGCTGGAAAAAGTTTTGCTATGCAGCTTTGACAGCAAAAACTTTTGCAAATTTTGCACCATTTTTGGACCCCAAAATGGAGGTTGAAAAATGGACCCAAAAATGGTGCCAGAATTTGACCCCCAAAATGGGGTCCAAAAATGGCACCCAAAAGGGGGGCCCAATATTCTTTTGGTTTAAAAAAGATCTACAAGAAATCAAAGCTTTATTTAAAATATTGGGTCTCCCTTTTGGGTGCCATTTTTGGACCCCATTTTGGGGATCAAATTCTGGCACCATTTTTGGGTCCATTTTTCAACCTCCATTTTGGGGTCCAAAAATGGTGCAAAATTTGCAAAAGTTTTTGCTGTCAAAGCTGCATAGCAAAACTTTTTCCAGCAAACAAACATGCATATCAAAATGCATCTGTAGTCATTTCCCAGCTAATTGCATCTTTCAACACAATTCAATCCTCCACCTGGTCAAGCCTTCCAAAATAACAACAAATTTTGATTGCCACATGTGTTGCACATAAGCAAGATGGATTAGAGCCTCAGAATCTGATACTGTGGAGGTCCCTACATGCGACACCGGTTTTCTACATGAAAAATGACCCCCGTTTTGGGGGTCGTCAAAGCTGATATTTTTTGAAAATGTATCTTGTAATCGACCATCGTGATACAAAACGTATCAGCTCTCTGGCTCTCACAGTGTTGAAGCTCTAAGCCCAAAAAAATCAATCTGCGCGCAAAAAGCAATAAATTTTAGTATTCCCACAAAAATAGTTGTGGCTGCTAGACAAAGTGTCAAGTCTCAGCTGCATGTTGGCAAGCAACCGACTAAGAATCAAGCAGTAAAAATCGGTCAGCCGAGGACCTGGCCTTACCAAACTCCAAAAAGAGATGTAAGGGCCACGACATGGAAAAAAAGACAGCAAAGAGAGTAGACCACCAGTCTGAATCCTCTGAATGCTTGAGACGGCAACTAAATTTGCGAATTTCATTCAAAAAAAAAATTGAAAGGATATTTGGCAAAGAAAATGTCTGGACAAGACAACAATTAGAAGACTTGACCACTGTCGGAAGTCAGAAAATGGTCTCTTCAGCAGCAAAACGAAAAATCAAGGCTAAAGGCAACAAAATGCTTACTTTAGAGCGATACTTCGAGAGCTGTGGACGTGACCTTTCTAGAAGTCTTAGTTAGACAAAATGATATGGTCTATACCAAAATTTAGCTCTGGCTGTTGCTTCTCATGCCCGAAAACGTGACTTTTCAGAACTATGGCAGCCACCGTCTAAGAAACAGATTTGACAAACAAGGCCTGAGCAACACAGATCTCCAAACAGCGAATCCAGCCAAACACTTCTTGGAACAATCTAGAACACAAGAAACATGAAAATGCAAACTAAATCGAAAAGAAAATCGCGTAAAAAAACTTAAAGAAGGACCTTGCGCGCACTAGAAACGCATACACCAATTGCAGCGCTGGTGTAATCCTTTGAATGAAGCAATCTGACAAAAAGGTCAGCTTTGACGACCCCCAAAACGGGGGTCATTTTTCATGTAGAAAACCGGTGTCGCATGTAGGGACCTCCACAGTATCAGATTCTGAGGCTCTAATCCATCTTGCTTATGTGCAACACATGTGGCAATCAAAATTTGTTGTTATTCTGGAAGGCTTGACCAGGTGGAATTGAATTGTGTTCAAAGATGCAACTAGCTGGGAATGACTACAGATGCATTTTGATATGCATGTTTGCTTGCTGGAAAAAGTTTTGCTATGCAGCTTTGACAGCAAAAACTTTTGCAAATTTTGCACCATTTTTGGACCCCAAAATGGAGGTTGAAAAATGGACCCAAAAATGGCGCTAGAATTTGACCTCCAAAAATGGAGTCGCAAAATGGCACTCAAAAGGGAGACTTAATATTCTTTTGGTCTCACAAAAATCTACAAGAAATCAAAACTTTATTTAAAAAAATATTGGATCTTCCTTTTGGGTGCCATTTTTGGACTCCATTTTGGAGGTAAAATTCTGGCACCATTTTTTGAGTTCATTTTTCAATCTCCATTTTGGAGTCCAAAAAATGGTGCAAATTTTGCCAAAGTTTTTGCTGTCAAAGCTGCATGGCAAAACTTTTTCCAGCAAATAAACATGCATATCAAAATGCATCTGTAGTCATTTCCCAGCTAAATGCATCTTTCAACACAATTCAATCCTCCACCTGGTCAAATCTTTCCAAATAACACCGACTTTCTACATGAAAAATGATCTCTGTTTTGCAGGTCGTCAAAGCTGACATTTTTTGAAAATGTATCTTGTAATCGACCATCGTGATACAAAACGTATCAGCTCTCTGACTCTCACAGTGTAAAGCTCTAAGCCCAAAAATATCAATCTGCACGCAAAAAGCAATAAATTTTAGTATTCCCACAAAAATAGTTGTGGCTGCTAGACAAAGTGTCAAGTCTCAGCTGCATGTTGGCAAGCAACCGACTAAGAATCAAGCAGTAAAAATCGGTCAGCCGAGGACCTGGCCTTACCAAACTCCAAAAAGAGATGTAAGGGCCACGACATGGAAAAAAAGACAGCAAAGAGAGTAGACCACCAGTCTGAATCCTCTGAATGCTTGAGACGGCAACTAAATTTGCGAATTTCATTCAAAAAAAAAATTGAAAGGATATTTGGCAAAGAAAATGTCTGGACAAGACAACAATTAGAAGACTTGACCACTGTCGGAAGTCAGAAAATGGTCTCTTCAGCAGCAAAACGAAAAATCAAGGCTAAAGGCAACAAAATGCTTACTTTAGAGCGATACTTCGAGAGCTGTGGACGTGACCTTTCTAGAAGTCTTAGTTAGACAAAATGATATGGTCTATACCAAAATTTAGCTCTGGCTGTTGCTTCTCATGCCCGAAAACGTGACTTTTCAGAACTATGGCAGCCACCGTCTAAGAAACAGATTTGACAAACAAGGCCTGAGCAACACAGATCTCCAAACAGCGAATCCAGCCAAACACTTCTTGGAACAATCTAGAACACAAGAAACATGAAAATGCAAACTAAATCGAAAAGAAAATCGCGTAAAAAAACTTAAAGAAGGACCTTGCGCGCACTAGAAACGCATACACCAATTGCAGCGCTGGTGTAATCCTTTGAATGAAGCAATCTGACAAAAAGGTCAGCTTTGACGACCCCCAAAACGGGGGTCATTTTTCATGTAGAAAACCGGTGTCGCATGTAGGGACCTCCACAGTATCAGATTCTGAGGCTCTAATCCATCTTGCTTATGTGCAACACATGTGGCAATCAAAATTTGTTGTTATTCTGGAAGGCTTGACCAGGTGGAATTGAATTGTGTTCAAAGATGCAACTAGCTGGGAATGACTACAGATGCATTTTGATATGCATGTTTGCTTGCTGGAAAAAGTTTTGCTATGCAGCTTTGACAGCAAAAACTTTTGCAAATTTTGCACCATTTTTGGACCCCAAAATGGAGGTTGAAAAATGGACCCAAAAATGGTGCCAGAATTTGACCCCCAAAATGGGGTCCAAAAATGGCACCCAAAAGGGGGACCCAATATTCTTTTGGTTCAAAAAAGATCTACAAGAAATCAAAGCTTTATTTAAAATATTGGGTCTCCCTTTTGGGTGCCATTTTTGGACCCCATTTTGGGGGTCAAATTCTGGCACCATTTTTGGGTCCATTTTTCAACCTCCATTTTGGGGTCCAAAAATGGTGCAAAATTTGCAAAAGTTTTTGCTGTCAAAGCTGCATAGCAAAACTTTTTCCAGCAAATAAACATGCATATCAAAATGCATCTGTAGTCATTTCCCAGCTAATTGCATCTTTCAACACAATTCAATCCTCCACCTGGTCAAGCCTTCCAAAATAACAACAAATTTTGATTGCCACATGTGTTGCACATAAGCAAGATGGATTAGAGCCTCAGAATCTGATACTGTGGAGGTCCCTACATGCGACACCGGTTTTCTACATGAAAAATGACCCCCGTTTTGGGGGTCGTCAAAGCTGATATTTTTTGAAAATGTATCTTGTAATCGACCATCGTGATACAAAACGTATCAGCTCTCTGGCTCTCACAGTGTTGAAGCTCTAAGCCCAAAAAAATCAATCTGCGCGCAAAAAGCAATAAATTTTAGTATTCCCACAAAAATAGTTGTGGCTGCTAGACAAAGTGTCAAGTCTCAGCTGCATGTTGGCAAGCAACCGACTAAGAATCAAGCAGTAAAAATCGGTCAGCCGAGGACCTGGCCTTACCAAACTCCAAAAAGAGATGTAAGGGCCACGACATGGAAAAAAAGACAGCAAAGAGAGTAGACCACCAGTCTGAATCCTCTGAATGCTTGAGACGGCAACTAAATTTGCGAATTTCATTCAAAAAAAAAATTGAAAGGATATTTGGCAAAGAAAATGTCTGGACAAGACAACAATTAGAAGACTTGACCACTGTCGGAAGTCAGAAAATGGTCTCTTCAGCAGCAAAACGAAAAATCAAGGCTAAAGGCAACAAAATGCTTACTTTAGAGCGATACTTCGAGAGCTGTGGACGTGACCTTTCTAGAAGTCTTAGTTAGACAAAATGATATGGTCTATACCAAAATTTAGCTCTGGCTGTTGCTTCTCATGCCCGAAAACGTGACTTTTCAGAACTATGGCAGCCACCGTCTAAGAAACAGATCTGACAAACAAGGTCTGAGCAACACAGATCTCCAAACAGCGAATCCAGCCAAACACTTCTTGGAACAATCTAGAACACCAGAAACATGAAAATGCAAACTAAATCGAAAAGAAAATCGCGTAAAAAAACTAAAAGAAAGACCTTGCGCGCACTAGAAACGCATACACCAATTGCAGCGCTGGTGTAATCCTTTGAATGAAGCAATCTGACAAAAAGGTCAGCTTTGACGACCCCCAAAACGGAGGTCATTTTTCATGTAGAAAACCGATGTCGCATGTAGGGACCTCCACAGTATCAGATTCTGAGGCTCTAATCCATCTTGCTTATGTGCAACATATGTGGCAATCAAAATTTGTTGTTATTTGGGAAGATTTGACCAGGTGGAGGATTGAATTGTGTTGAAAGATGCAATTAGCTG
>DF244811.1:13186-23334 GCA_000507305.1 Breviolum minutum Mf 1.05b.01 | reverse complement strand
TTTTGACTGCTAGCCCGGAGCATTGTACCTTCAAATTTTGCAAATTCTCATACCAGTTTCGGAGATCACATTTCTTCTACATTGGTTACCAAGCAATATAAGCTCCTTGGTTCAGGCACAGCAACTTCAAGCCTCTGGTGTCATCGAGCAACATGAACGCCTTGATTGTGACGAGGAGCTGTTGGGGTGGGTGTATGGGGAGACACAGTTTCGGTTTGCAGTAGTTCACAGTGAGTCTAAAGATCACAAACAAAGCATCAAATAAGCAGAACTTGTCGCCCTTCCCTGTGGCAAAATGAAATTCTGAATTCTCAGTGGCCAGACTTATGTTCTCATAATATTTGATCTATGTACGCCGAATGAAGCTGCACTTGAGTGTTTCGACCCCTGAGCAAGGAAAAAGGACTTCTGGCAGATAGTGACATCGAGGAAGACTTTGAGATTGAGCTCCAAGAGAAGGACTGGTGCACCATAGGATTTGCTCAGTGTGCACGCGAACTCATTGGTTGGATACTGGCAAACTATTTGGAAGACCCCTATCCGCAGTGAATCAACCAGCAGACTTGGCATCTTGACCTAGCATCGTTCCAGTTTTAAATGCGGTGAATCTTGAAGCTACGGGAGGAGCCTGTCTTCCTTCGTGGTCAAACTACCAAAGCTGGAGTCCGATTGTCCCCAATCCAGGCTGGGAAAGCACCTTAAAAAAAAATGATGATTGTATGATCTTAACAAGGAACCTCCTTGGATTTTTTTAAGATCGATACAGCGGCATGTATGGAAAACTGCGCCTGTTTGAACGAAGGTAGTCAAAGAGCCTGATGGCAGCCTAGCACGAGCCGCTTCCACGTGGGGCACCCAGGGTTTTTTTCTTGTACAGGTTTCCTTCGGGAGATTGGTAATACATAGTCTGCTTGTTGAATGTTTTGGTCATTTCATGTTCTTTCCCAATTTTTTCCGGAAAGTTGATATCTTCACTTGATTTGGATCTACATTTTGAGCTTTGGTACACAATGTTTAGGAGTTTTTGACACACGCATTGCATTTCTGGTTGTTGAGTCACGCCGTTTTTGCCTATTCCAACCAAGGGCGCAAGCTTTGGCTAGCGAGCGACGCGAAGCACGGGAGGCAATGCAGTCGGGAATCCCAATTCTTCGGCTTTGCCTAAAAATAGGGTGAGTCTACCAGACTTGTAGGGAGGATTCACCTAATTTGAGAGATATTTGGTATCTTTTTTGTTGTTTTTGGTTTTTCTGTTTCACTTGCAACTTTGAGATTAAGTGTGACTTCCGAGGCAAAGCTTGCTTGATGCTATCCCAAAGGATATGGGTCGACCATGGGAGGACCACTGGGTGGGTTGCCATTTTCGCTGCTGATGGCCTGCGACAAACGCAGCAGCCTGGCAGGATCCAAAACCCGAAGCAGGTGAGCGAACGATCGCCCAAGCTTTGCGAGGTGCCAAAATGGAGAGATCATGGAAAGAAGTCAAGTCATTTTGGGGGATATGAAAAATGATAGAAAAGCTTTTAGGAAAAAACAAAAATTTGAATGGGATCTATTTAGTTATAAGAATCTAGCAACATTAGATGTTTCGTTTTTTTCTAAAATTTAACGGGAGATGAAAAGCTCCAAATGAGTCAGTGAAGATTGAGATCGTGAAACTAAAAGATACTGCGAATTCATTATGATTATAATAGATTATAATAGTAAATTCGTATGTAAGTCTTTCAGCAAACCTCCACCTCTAGAGATTTCACCTTGTGGTGTCATGGTGTTAGGCCTTGGACAGACCTCCTACGAGTTGCCAGAGTGGAAGAAGTGGGAAGCTCGATGGGTTGCCACCAAAAAATGGATGATTCTCTTCATATTGACTATGAAAGTAGATTTAGATGAATTTTTGCTAGGCTTTCAGTTCCCTCAACATTTGAGAAACAGTCGAATCAGAAACACCAACCAAGGCGGCCAAGTAAACATATCGCTAATAAGGTCTGAAAGGTCAGCTGTGTTTTTTTTTTCCGTTGAGGCTGTATATTGGCAAATCCGTGTCCTACGGGCAGAAGTCGGTGAAGCCGATCAAAGAACAGCGAGAAGGGCTTCCAATCTTCAAGCTACGGAACGAGTTGCTTCAAGCCATCCATGACAATCAGGTGAGACCCGGTAGGTCTACCGCAAATCAACAAATCCTTAAGGCCACCTGGCCATAGAAATTGGATTTTTATACACCAATCGTGTTTTTTTTTGATTCAGGGTGAAAAAGACAGACATAATTGATTTATCTTGAGGAACCAGCCATATTTTCAGCAAAATCTCCTGGGCCAATGAAATTCTTGAACCCAACGGTAACGGTGGAACGGAACATGGAGCAAAAGTCAGATCTATCCAGATGCTGTGGAGGTTCTGATCGTCATCGGAGAGACAGGGAGTGGGAAGACCACGCAGATCACCCAGTATATGGCAGAGGCTGGGAGTATCTGGTCTCCGACAGCGTTTCTGTGTGTGAGAATTGCCAGGTGAAAGAAATGTTTGCACAACAATACTGCAAGTGCTTTCGCTGGTTGGCTAGTTTTTGTTTGGGAAGAGTGTCGAGAAATCTCCATTTTCAGAATCCTGCTGGACTCAAACAAAACCTGGCCATGAAATCATGAAACAATTGGCACCACCACACTTTTCAAATGGGCCTGGACGAGGCCGGCTACACTTCTAGAGGCGTCATAGGCTGTACCCAGCCTCGCCGAGTGGCTGTGCTGCTGGCCTAATTGAAGTGACACTTCTGAAGCTGGCAAATATTTCCGGAACTGTTGGTCATTTGAAAAATATCAAGAACAATCAAACACATCAATTCATCGAATTCATCCACTTTGTTTTTGCTACCTCTTGCCATGTGTGGCACTCCTCAATTGGAATGTGGCCAGGCCATGTCAGTGGCCAAGCGTGTCTCAGAAGAGTATGGTTGCCGCCTGGGTCATGGACTTGGATCACAGACCAATCAACCCCAAACAGTTGGGTTTAGTACAGGAATCCTCTGAAAATGACCTGAAAAACGATGATTCTACCGGGGTTGCTGACCTGTACTATATTTTTTTTTGTAAAAGATGGCACTTGCACATCAAAATATTGTTTTGGCCATTCGCCACATACTGAAACGGTTCCTTCAACAGATCCTGCAAGGATATTGAGTAGATGTTGGTACATTGAATTATCATTCATTCAAGGAGGTATGCAAAGGTTTACCATTTTGGACAGAAGTTTTACCAGGCATATACTTGCCGTTTTATCAGATGCCCTACAATCCATTGGTATTTAACCGAAGCATGATTATATTGGGGGTTGAAGATAGATCTAAAGTTTTGAGACAATTTCAGACACCTCCAGGTCCAGATTTCATTTGTGCACTTGTATTACCCGTTCTGTCTTTGTGTTTAGAAAGGTTTAATCTGGCGTATTCGCATGTCCACTTCATGGACAGTAGCAGGTAAACTTCCTCTGAGGTGCAGAAGTGGGCTATGCCATCCGATTTGAGGACTGCCATTGGGCCTGAAAATCACCAAGAGACGAGAGTTTTGAAGTTGTCCTCCAAGTCATCTCCAGATGAAGCCCGAAAACTGGGGTCTTGATCCCTTTCAGGACCAAACGGGCCCAGACACCTTGATCAAGTACATGACGGACGGCATGCTTTTGCGAGAGATCCTGTCAGACGATGAGGCAGATCTACATAACTGGGGGGATGCCTCCATTTGTGATTATGTATCTCCCTGCATCCCTCAACGTTGATCCCTGAAATTGGCTGAACATGATCACATTGAGTCGGAAACCACTCAAACCATACTGGACCCATACCCTGTTTTTGGTGCTTTTTAGCTACATCTCGGCACCTATCATCCTTTCAAATTGGTTGGCTCATTCTGCAGAGTTTGGGAAATCTTGAGGTCAGCAAGTACTCTGTGATCATGCTGGACGAAGCACATGAAAGGACACCCGACATCTGCATCCAAACAGGAACCATACAAAGAACAGCAAGTTGATAAGGTGACACAGGTATTCAAGCAAGCTCTGCATGGCTTGATTTGGTCGCCAAGTGACAGGCATTCATCAGATGGCTTTGATTTTCTTTAAATCAGTTTCCCACTCCTGCGAGGACAATCTCCACAGATGTTCTGTTCGGATTGCTGAAGGCTGCAGTGAAGCTAGATACTCAGACTCTGGCATGCGCCCTGCACTCCCCGTGTGATGTGACCATACTCAGGAAGAGACCGGAGCTAAAGCTGATTGTCACCTCAGTTAATTTCTCAGAAGAAGCGGTCTTGAAGATTTCTCCAACCGCGAATTTCACCGGATTTTTAGCAACACTGAGGCAACCCTGGATGCTGAGAAATTCTCCAGTGGGGCTTGCATTTTTGAGAGGGTGGCTGAGTATAGGATTTCTAATGCCAACGAAACATGAGTGAAGTTAGAGATTGGATATCAGAATTGTGACTGCTGATCTCTTGGCCAGCTTACTTCTTCAACTCCCATATTTTCACTATCCCGGGCAGGAGAGTTCTGATTCTGCAACAGACCAGAGACTTGTTTGCTTTTGTCTTGGATGGGCACTCCTACCTTCTGCATTGCTTTGAAGGACCTTCCCTGTTGAAATCCTCTACTCCAAGGAGCTATGTTCAGTTGCAAAATGAACACACATCCCAATTTGCTCAGGAAATATGCTTTCCACCTGTTCGACCTGCTTGGTATCCATAGAGATTTTAGATGTCTCCCCACACAACCACGGTTTTTCTCGGTGTTTAGGGGAAGCTACACGCCAAGTCACAGGATCCGGAGCAAGACTATGTGGAAGCTGCCCTGATGACTGTCCTCCAGTTTGGACACTCAGGGATGAGATGACTGTGAGAAGTATCTAAATATATATATATATATATATCCACCCATCCCTCCATTGATCTATTTATCTACCCATGTATCTATGATATGATATCTGTGATATCTCGCTATGTATCTATATATCATCTATCTATATATCATCATGTCTTTTTGGCTTGCGCATTGCAGCATTTGCACATCTAGTCTCCCAAAAAACATGCTGCCTTCCGGTGCCGAGGATCCATCTCACAGAGCCTTCCGGTGACATTTTAGTCTTCCTGACGGGTCAAGAGGAGATTGACACAGCATGTAGACGTCTCAGAGTGAGAATGACATTACAACAGGTAGACTTCAAGACCATTTGAAGCAGAACATCACGCTTGTTTGGAGTATTGGACATGCATTTCTTTTCTGGGCCTCATGACTCATGCTTTCTGTAGTTTGCTGAATGAAACGTTTTTGGCAATGCACAAGTCGTCCAGACAAGTTGCAATCCGCCAATCTCGAAGGTCAAGTCCTTCATGAACGAATGCAGAAGTTGGAGGCAATGAGCCCGCCGCCATTGATTATTCTTCCCGTCTGGCGCTTAGAAGGAAACTGGAACTCCAATACACCAGCAAGAGAATGTACCAAAAGGGTACACAAATTTTGGTGCAAGAAAGCTTGGCCAACAAGCATAGAACACACCTGGCAACTGCAATAGAAGCAGTTGGTAGGAAGATGGTATTGTCAATTTGCCGGCCTTGCTCAACTTGACGTTCCATGGGCAGGTGTACAGTGCTTTACCCTCCGAGATGCAAACCATGATCTTCGAGTGGCTTGGTTGGAGGATTCTCGGCCCCCAACGTTGGTTGACCACATGGACTCTTCTGAGGCCACCACCGCCTGGCTGTCGGAAATGCATTGTTGCCACCAACATTGCGGAGGACGGGGTGTGAAGGTGATCATGGTATGGTTGCACCTTCTATTTGGATGTGTGTGTTTTTTTTTTTTTAGAAGCATCCTTTGAACGAGTAGATCCTCTCAAAATTTGGGTGTCCCCCTTTTTGCTTCAACAATTTGGCAATACATCCCAAATTTAGGATTTTTCTTTGGCCAAATTTCACTGAAACTCATGGTGTTTCGTGTTGTTTCTCCAGGCATCCTTGACTATTGATGGCATTTTCTTCGTGGTTGATCCTGGGATGTCCAAGGTTTGGGCCTTTGAAAAAACTCGGGTGAAAACTGGGTGAAAACTGAAGTTGCTTTGGAGAATCCGGAACGCTGTAATAGTGTAATTACTGTATGTTTTGTTTTCTTTTTTGTTTTTTTTGAATTTGTTGCTCAGTAGTATTAAGTATTGTTCTTGAATGTTTGTCCTGGTTTTGGTGGCATTTGAAGTGTTTTGCTTGAAACGAAATGCAGATGTCAAGGTCAAGATGTACAACTCCAAGACAGGCCTTGTGTTTGAAGTCAGATGAGCTTCAGGTGATTCTTCTATCGCCGTCACCTGAACCACCTTGAAGTAGGTTAGACAAAACTAAGTGGCCCCAACACCAAATCCGGGGCTCCTGACGTGGTTGTGATGATGTTTGTTTCTGGTGCTGTGGTCATATCTGGTCATATTAAATGTTCATACATCTCTCAAGGAGAAATTTGATACTTGGCCAACCAGCAAACCGCAAAACTGGTTTCTTTTGAGACTTCCAGATCTTTCAAAGTTCTCAGGATTGATTGGTTACCAACAGCCCCAAGAGCTCACTAAAAATCCTCACTCTTCACATGGAAGGGCTTTTTTCGGCTGCCAGGTATGGATTCCTTGCTCATCACGCCAGTCAGCCA
The DNA here is from genome assembly GCA_000507305.1 of Breviolum minutum Mf 1.05b.01. NCBI lineage: Eukaryota > Dinophyceae > Suessiales > Symbiodiniaceae > Breviolum > Breviolum minutum. The sequence continues at coordinate 16,662 of DF244811.1, read as the reverse complement.
GGTGTGACTGTGGAGAAATCGTTGAAGTTATGCCAAGATCAGAAGTGTTTGGCATGGGACGAATTGGATGTTTCCGAAAATAGTGGTATCTCCAAATCATCTATTTTAATAGGGTTTTCCATTATAAACCATCCATTTTGGGGTACCCCTATTTTTGGAAACACCCAATTGAACTTCTCAAAATTTCTCGTGGAATTTTTGGGCTTCGGCCTCCTTTTTGAGGCCAATGCTCGACAACGTTCGGGCCGTGCCGGTCGAACGGGTCCAGGCAAGTGTTACCGTGGGGAAACCCAGGGTTGTTGTGGTAGATTGGGATAGATCCTGTTTCAGAAGCAAACTTTGCAATATTAGAGCGATAATTAGGTATAAAATTTGCAGGTTTTTGTGATTGTGTAATTTTGACTTTCATTCTCTCAGCGCATTAAGGCCTTTACACTGAGCTGGCTTACCGCAATGAGATGTTGGCGACTGCCGGAGGGCACAGACAGTAGTTTGACATAGTCATTGCCCAACTAAGTAGCACGCAAGCATCAAAAAACCACCAGTTTGTTTTTTCGCGTTCCTGGTTCCCATATGCTTCTTTGAGGCTGTGCCAGAAATCCAGAGGACCAACCTTTCCAACACGGTGCTCCTTCTGAAGGTGGAGCAGATGTTCGAAATTTTCTGCCAAGGATAATCATCATTTCTCTGCCAGGCCATGGGCATCCAAGACATGTTGAGCTTCGACTTCATGGACTCTCCGTGCTCTTCTTGATTGAAGATATGAGAAACACTGTTGATGGCGCTTCAATCCGAAAAAACCACTTGAACTTGATGGTTTATTTGCATTATTTTTACCGTTTTTTTTTAAATATGGGCTACTCAGGGACGGTTACGCCATCAACACGTTTGTTCAACCACGTTTCTTTTCAACGAGGCCAGTGGAGACGATGATCAATGCTTTGGAGTCGCTATGGACCTTGGGCTCATTGGATGATGAAGGGATGCTAACAGACTTGGGTCGAAAGATGGCTGAGCCGCTCGGTCTTAGTGAAGGTGGATGGTGATGGTTTTATTTTGCCTGTCAGATGACACCGCAAAATGATTGACATGCAAAAATATGTAAAATATGGATTTTGTTTGGAAATTTCCCAGGTTGACAGATCCAGTCTCTATAGCTAGTGGTTTAGAAACATTTTTTCTGTTTTGATGTTTCCACCTCAACTACCCTTGATTTTAGACGAGGTTCCCCATGGAGCCAGCATTGTCCAAAATGCTCCTGACATCCGTTGATTTGAGGCGCGCCGTTTTGAAAGTGAATACTTCTCGTGACATGAGGGGTCCACGGGAGTGTTGGAATTGGCCTAGGTGAATGGCAAAATCCAAGCTGTAACCCAGTTGTTTCAGACTTTTCCGACGTACCTTCCCTAGTGGGGCTTTGATTCCCTGTGTTTGATAGTTGCTGATGCCAGGTGTAGTGATGAGATCATGACCATTGTTGCCATGTTATGGCGCTCAGTTGGGCTTTGTTTTTGAGTGCTTTAGACATTGAAGTTTGAAGACCAAAGAGCCTTGAAGTTAGCCAATATGCAGCAAATTCTCTAGGCTCTCAGTCCAGAACGTTTTCTATCGACCAAAGGACAAGCAGGCCCAAACCCATACAGAAGCTTCAGCAGACACATGCAATGTACTTTTATTTTTTATTTCACCTTGTAGCCAGGTAGACAAGGCGAGAATGATAATGATCAAGATGAGTTTGCTTCTTGATCTTCATTCCCTGATACTGTTGATGGAAGAAATCCCAAACAACCACCTGGGATGGTGCTAAAACCCCTGGTAAATAATAGGATAACCTACCAACCTCAACTGGTGAGCCGGATTTCTGAACCATCAGCAGTAGTAAAGTACCGCAGGCCTTGGCCGACCAGAAGAAATCCAAGTTTCATCAGCCTGAAGGTGTGGCAAAATTTGTGGTGAAACTCCAGCTGGTGTGTTTCCAGTTGATGAATCTCCATGAAAAGTGGGAGGATTCTGTGGTTTTTTGTTTTTTTTTTGGGAGAAGGTATGGAGAACTTTTGTTTTGGGGGTTAGTGTGGTATATGATATATGCATTTTTGCTTGAGATGTGAGGGAAGCTTCTCTGGAATGAATTGGAAAGGCGATCATTGCACGCTCCTTGAAGTCTATAAGACTTGGGTTTGGATCTTATCAGTGGCTCTTTGATGGTGGGTTGGGTTCGTTTGTTTTTTCTTCTATGTGCTCAGCTTGCTGAGTTTGGACAGAACTAAGTGGGTTTCACAAATTTTGCAGTGAAGCCTTGAGGCACACAATCGCTTTTCCAATCCCTGGTGTTACGAAAACTTCATCCAGGCAAGCGTGTGTTGAGCAACTTGAAGCAACCCAACAACTTTCTCTCTTTTGCGAATTGTGAGGCCCGCGCCTTGCGACGCTCACAGGACTTCCATAGCAGTTTTCGCTTCAAATGATGTCTTCTCCATGTCTTATCAGCCACCAACTAGCCTCACAAAATGCTCATCAGCAAATAGCCACTTCTGTAAGAAGGCTATCTCATCAAACTCTCCATCTCTACTGTTGATGGACAAAATCCTACACCAGTTGGATAGGAATACCTCCCATTTGTGTGCAGGATTTCTTCCATCAGCAGTAGGGGTCTCTTGAAGATTGACCCAGCCGCGCACCTGGAGGATGTGCGAAAGCAGCTGATCACATTGATGGATCGTGACATGGCGGCAATTTGTACTTTTGTTTCCGATGTGTTGGTAGAAAAGATGGTGGTGGTCGTTGTTGGGACCGCCTCACACTCATGCCCTTGGCTTGCAGTGGTTGCATGAATTTTGATACTCATTGCCTGGGATTGTAGGCTATAAATTTGAGATCGTGTCCTGTGGCAACGACTACAACCGAATTAGGCGAGGCCGATGCATCACTTTTAAGAAACAAGCCGGTGCTCAAATGTCCTCATGTCCTTTGAGTACGGGAGGGGTACAAATGGTTAAAGTCTGTTTTGGCTTCTTTATTATTTGAATTGCAAAATATATGTAGTGGGTGCAAATCAAGGAATGTGTGCTGTAGTGATCCTCATTGCGATTCCTGGAAAAGCCCGCAGATTTGTTTTTTTGGGAATCCGTGACCAATCCTGCTTCTTAAGAACATACTTAGCAATGTAGCATTTTGAAAAAGATAGGTTCCAACAAAGAGCTTTGCCAGCAAAAAGATTACACCAAGACACATAAGACCTGTGCCCTGGCTGCCTGCCTACCATTTCCTGCGGCTAAACAGAAGACTTCCAAAGTCCGATATCTTGAGACCAAGGAAGTTGTCAAAGCTGCCGAGCTAAGCAACTACGGAATAGACTTCAAATGTGGGAAATACATTACTATATGAATTATCAAAGGAAGTTTAGCTCAGAAACTTCCGATATACGAACGACATCTCAGTAAAGTTAAGTCAAGTAGAGTAGAGTCAAGTAGAGTAGA
>DF244811.1:0-11868 GCA_000507305.1 Breviolum minutum Mf 1.05b.01 | reverse complement strand
CATGTCGTTGCGGACTGATCTGTGACAACGAGGCAGAGATCATCTAGAACTTGGTGTCACATGGAGTTGCCCGCTGCGACAAAGCCAACAAATGCCAACTTTGTTCGCGTCATCAGAAAAAATGTTCAATGAATCAAGGTTGTCACAAACGATTCTATAGGCACATGTTCTTCCGAATTATATAGTTTTAACCTTTTGAAACTTCCGCCACCGCCTCGTGCGGCTATACTGGTAACCTAAGATATTTCGGTCATCATTTCACCACAAAACAAATCCTTGAATTTTTCAGGAGATGCATTACAGCTGGATACTTTGGCAATGCTAGCAGATGCTTGGTGGCGAGACGGAGTTCATATATGATTTCTTGAAATTGACTCGAGAGTGAATCTCATCTTAAAAGTTTTAACAGATTTTGTGCAAACAAGTTGCGCATGTCTAAGGAAGAGATCCACAAGAAGGTTATCGAACCTTGACAGATCACAATCAGGCCATGAGAGTAGGGTTGCAGGAAATCGAAAGCATATCAAGCAGCTTTCTTCTCGGTTGGTGTGAAATTGATTGAAAGCCATAAGTGATGGCAGCCAAAAAGAGGTCTACATCCATCCAGCCTCTGCGCTGTATCAGCGAAATCCTGAGTGGATTGTTTACCATGAACTGGTCTGGGACTTAGCAAACTCACCCCCCGGAAAACTCACATCGCAATGAAACATCACCATTTTTAAAAGGGGATACATCTTTTGAATGGTTGGTTTTCCATCGTCATTCGTTCGTTTTCGGGGGTGTAGCTCCTTGGCGCTCGGCCGTTTCTTTTTTGATGCTTCCTTTGCTTCAAGGTCTTAACCAGCAAGGAATACCTGCGAGAATGCTCCACTGCTCCAAGCTCAGTAAGAAACGCTGGAAGTTTGGACCTTTGGGCCTTGATATATGGAAGATAAAACGTGGCGACATTTCGACAGCCGTCAGATTTTGTATGACCAAATTTAAGAATGCCAGTTTTTTTCCCAAAACAAGGGATTCCAGTCGTACAACAAACATCTCCCTAAAACAATGGGATCCCCCAAATATTCCCCAAAAATCACCAAAAAACTCCATCAAAACCCCCCCAAATCCCTCAAACACCCATCCCCCAAAAACGGGGTTCCAACCGTTGTGCCACGCCCGAGATCGAGCCGCAGTGGCTGCCCGAGTTGGCGCCGAATCTCTTCGCACGGGCAGATCCCACGAAGCTGTCCAAACGGTGCGGATCCCAACCGCTGGGGTGATTTTGGAGGTAAACCAAAATGGGTGTTTCCTAAAATGGTGGTACCCCCAAAACACCCCAAAATGGTCATTTTTTAGTAGGAAAACCAATAGTTGTTGGGTACCACCATTTTAGGAAACCCCCAAATGGTGGGTTAACATGTCCCTAACAAAAAATCACACCATGATTCCAACCTTTTTTTCGGAAAAAAACACACACACAAAGATACTCACACATTTGCTTGGGAAAAACATTACTTCCCAAGCATAATTTTTGGGTGGAAAGTGGTAGCAAAAAAACCCAACACCTTCACAAAATATTTTGCCTTTGGGTGATTTTGGGAGTCAAAATCTTCCAACGTTGGAAGTTGTGAAAACCCCAGGAAGATGCGCGAGCGTATCGAGTCGGAATCTCAGAGAAGCTGCTTTTGTTTGGTGCTTTGTTTGGTGCTGGAGGTTTGAGTTTGTATAGTGAAATGATAGAATACTGAGAGATATGTATATATATATATACAAATATATGTTCTTCATTACGTTTCTGATGCTTATATGTAAATCCTGATAGTTTCTTGAATTTTTGGAAACTCATAGATGCTTAGTAACTTAAGAGACGAAACATTTTCAGCTCTTGGAGGCCGCTCTACAACCGCTTCGAACAGCCCAATGCCTGGCGATTATCTCGCCGCCGCGGATGAGGGAGATGGATGCGGGATGTGCAATTTCTGCGCTCATCCGATATGGCCGAAAAAGAAGGAAAATCAAACATGGGGCAAATCGAAAAGTTGTGTATCACTGAATCTTTCTGAAAAGATGTGAAACTGTTGAAGTCTTGTGGATATCATATCTCTTTTGCCTTCTTTGCCCGAAAAATAGAAGGAATGCCAACAGAGCTGATCAGCACAACTGTTGAGCATGAAACGTCAATCCAACAGGAGCTGCTCCTGTGTGAATAGCAAGCTTTACAGGCTGCTAAGAACCGAAAAAAGAGCCTTGCTTGTTCTAAGAGATGATTTTTGGGGATTTTCAACAATCCAATTTTCAATGTGTCTTGTAGGACTCCCTGTTCTGGAATGTTCTGGATGGAAGAGGTGTGCTGACCAAAAATGATTAGTAGTCCTGCCGTGCCAGGGAGGTACACAGCTGAACTTGTATGGACAGGTTTGGTTTCCACGCCCCTGTGCCACTACATCATGATCCCAGATGTTTATGAAGTCCAACATTGCAAGAAGGAACAAGTCATATCAAGTCTCAAATTTAAATTCTGAATCACTTTTGTCATTTAGCAAGCAGATAGAGCAGGGTTTCGTGTAGAGCACACGCACTGGCCGTCACTGCTACTAGTACCAATCCTACTTAACCAAAAGGTTTGGAAACTGGAAAGAGGGACCTTACGACCTTGCTGTTGCAAAAGGACTCCACACAACCTTACCCCACACACCAAAGAAATCAAAATCGAGTGTCCGCAGCTCCAATAGTTTTTGCCATGCCGAAGAAGAGCAAAGGAACTCTCAACAGGCCGCTGTTCAAAGTGATCAGCCGATGGTCAGATGTTTTGAAAAGCGTGAAAAATCAGGATTGCTTGCTTGCCTTTTCGCATATGGCATACGGATACTGTATATACACAATGTCACATGTATATAAAATATATGTATATATATATATATGCATGTGTTGAGTTTGGTAGGCGCAAGTTTCTAGTAGTTCCCCGAGATATGGAAAATACAGGTGGTCCCAGATAACCAGGACATGGCATATTTACTTTACCAAGAGGCCGACAAGCAATGTCCAGAGGCAGCAGGCAAGATTATGGTGAACATTTGGTGGCAATTCGCAGAGGCTGATGACAATCATGACCTTCTCAGCGAGGGAGAACATCATTCAAAGGGCTGCCAAGGAAGCATCATCGACCCCAAAGACAGTGGCAAATTTCGCTATGAACACTGACGAGGAAGATCAATGTCCCCATTTACCATGGTTGGGTTGTTGGCTCCCACCACGACGAACAGAAGCTGATGGAATGGCGCACCCAAGATTTTGACAAGAAGGGCATGGCAGAACTGGCCAATGAAAATTGAAACATTTGACCAATGGGAACAACAAACCAAAAGTGAATGGACAACTCAGGCTTGATTGCGGCCTTGATTCGTGTTCAAATGAAACACTGCTTGAAGGTTGCGAATAACATGGCCTAGAAATTCAGACAGCCAAGTCATATTGAACACCAACGATACACTCTGCTGGTTCAACAGAAGATTGAAGGTCTAAAGCAAAATGGCTGTTGGAATGCAGTTGACGGGTTCGACTGGTTAGCGCAACTACAGGCATCTAGACGCCTCAAAACACTCCCAAACATGTTGAAGTTAATCGCGCTACTGTGTGACAAGCCCAAATTCAGAATTACTGCTGCAGGAACTTCTTCCGCGTATAGAACCCAAGAACCAGGAATTTGACAAGGACTGCAATGAGAGCCTGAGTATTACAACCTACACTTGAACTTTGATAAATTTATCAATCTTACGCTGCATCAACATCAATCTGGCGTCAAATATCCTGATGGCACTCTGGTCCCACTTCAGAAGGAAGCAACATACTTGGGAACACTTCTCTCAGATGGTGTTGATAACCATAGAGAAATTTGCCTTTGACTGGCTGCAGACACGGCTACATGTCACGGACTGAAACCTTTTTTGGGAGAGAGCTCATACCTCAGTACGTTGGAAAATTCGAGATTGATTCCATTTTGATAAGCAAGGTTCTGTACGGACTTGAATACCTTCAGCTGACACAATCTGATGTGGTCAAACTAAATTCATGTCAAATGAAGGCTCTTAGACGTATCTTAACACTTACCTCCCACTTTTTTGATAGATCCATCACAAATCAAAGAGATTTAAACATTTGGAGAAGAGAGACACCAGATTTGTGTTGACTTTTTTCTCATACCTGGTTGAATAGGAAACTGACACTTTTCGGACACAGTCTGAGGACCAGCTCAGATGATCCCTCAGACAAGTTCTGTTTGAATATAACATCTTCCTACCAAGAATTGAACTCAGAAGACCGCCAGAGTCCGTACTTCCTGGTTGTTGCAAGCTTTGAAAGAAGCTTTTGAGACCACTGGGATGGGTCGAGGAATACGACTATGACAAACCCGAGCATCAACACTTTGTCTTACAAAATGCAACGGATCACCAGGGTGTCCTTGCATAAACATCAAACATGCTTGTTTCATTGCTTTTCCCTGGCCTCTGCACCACCGATTCTTTCGTCACCGAATTGTCGTCACCGAATGCGTGTCCTGTTGCAGGATCCAAGGTTGTCGCTGAAAATTCACTGCTATAAAAGCGTTCCTGTGATGTTTCCCTTCAAGCGCTGCAAAATCTCTATTTGTTTCTTTCTTGCCCGCTGAGTGCTGTGGGACTTTCTGTTCTTTTCCTGGGTTCTCGTAGCACAGTGTGTGTGCCGGATGTTCTGGCCCGTTTTACCTACCTCCTACACACTGTTGGTCTTTAGTGGTTGAGATTTGGTGCTCAGACTTCTCAATCTGCATTTGAAGGAAAGGGCGAATGAAGGCTAGGATACCATCACCGAGGAGGCTGCTGAGAAGACGCCCCCGAGCATGCCAATGCCTGCGGCATGGTGGCGGCCAGCCACCCTGTGTAGCAAGGCATGTTCGCTTGACTGCAAGGTGTTTTTCAGCAACGGCCACTATATTCTCCATTAGTTGGTGTGGTCTCTTCGAGCTCGGGGCAATGTTAATGGCCATCGCCCCGGGCAGGGTCACTGTTTGCCCGTCGGGACCTTACTGTGGGTCGTCTCCAAAGTTGAAGCCATAAATAATGCCTTCAGTGGGGCTATGGTAGATTGGGTCTGGTGGCTTCTTCGTTCTGGGATGTGCACGGCAGTCTGAAGCTGAGTCCCCCGCACATTCGACATAGTGCCTTTCCCTCCTACCCTGTAAGTGATGCAGGCAAGGCTTGATCGCAGGAGTAAAACGAGCGAGGTGAGAAGGGGAAGGGGAGAAAACTTGACATGACAGAGGTGATAGGGTTTCAGGGCCTGCCCCTGGACGACATCGCACTTAGAAAACCAAAAACCCCGCATGGAGGGGCTTCAGTCAGTAGACTGCACAGGTGGTCTTTTTACTGTAGTGGGTCTTGTCAGTCACGTTCTAACTTTGGGTATGTTTAAATCGCACCAAGGTATTTTTGGTGCACCTAAGTAAGGGATTCAGATATTCGTAAAGTCAGCTTTAGGTTGACATATAAGGTAAGTATGACACATAGGTTCATGTTTTGAGATGTGCATTAACACAGTGGTATAATTATCAATCGCAGTGCTTGCTTTGGAGATAGCTAGCGAGCAATGATTGGGAAAATTTCGGCGCCCCAAAGCAGATGCTCGAGGACCAAAAAAATTGGAATCCACGCATTACCGTTGTTCCAGACCACCATTCAGGCAGGTTTCTGGCGAGGATGAAGATTTGTCGGCCTTGGGTGTGCCACTCGATGCGGTGGTCAAGGTGGATGTTGGGATCAAGAGCTGGGAGGTTTCGAAAGGCGGCCAGGCTTTTGTGTTTCAAAAATATGGGGGCCTAAATCCATTGATGTCCCATTCAAGTGCACAATCTTTTTAAGAAATTTGGAGGCAGTGCGGGAGTGTTGAAAAAATTGGGTTGACATCCTCATGTCTTTGGCATCAATTCATCGTCTTGATGTCCGCAGATTTGGTGTGTGCACAGCATACCAAACTTTTCATTGCCTTGGCAGAACCTCGGAGTGCATTAAAAGAAAGGCCCAAGGTGGAATTTGTGAGAAAACAAAGGTGACCTTCCATTATGCTTGGTGAAGGAGTGTTCTTATGAAGGCTTATGTGTTGGAATCTGTGTATACCCTTCTTTAAAATGGTTTGCCACGGGTTTTGGTTGCTGTTTATATATGAGTTGTGGTAAAGACGTTCCCCCAATGCTAGTTGGTTCCAAAGTATACAGAATCCAAACTTGTACGGATTTTCCTGGAAAACCGACCATTTGGCAAATGATTTTGCGGGCAGCTATTGGTCAAGACATCCAAAATGCACCTCGAGAATCAAGATATGGCAATGTTGTTTGGAATTACGGTGATTGATGTGACGGCCCTTCAAGTTGCTCGAAGAAGGATCCATCGACTTCCTAAAGTGAACGCATTTGTGTTGTGCCATGCAAAAAAATCCAATGCCGTTTGGAGCACTCAACCCAGGAGAAGAAGGCAAGAGCGATCAACAGGAGATCACTGCTGATGCTTTTGTCCTGCATCTCCACCTCTTCTCCTTCCAGTTGGACTGGACGTTTCAGATTTGAAGATCTTAGTGCCACCACGTTTCGTTCAGGATCTGGCTTTTGCATTGATGCTGAGCGCCGTGTGCTCATCACGAATGCCCATTGTGTTGAATGGCATGCGCAGGCCAATCATCTTGAGAAGTTTCAACAAGACATGCGGTACCATGGGCAGTTGCGGACAAAGCATATTTGCACCAACTATTTCTTTCAGTAGAAGATCTACCCATGCACATAATACATCATAATACATGTGTCAAAAAATATATATGGGTATTGTATGTGTATACAGTATAACTGTGTGTATATATATTTATACACACACACGAAGAAGCAACACAGATCACACAAGATACACCTGCACATGTTTGGGAGTCTAATAGCCAACAACTCTGTTCAGTTTTTGGGATACATAACGTGCCCTGACATGCCATGCTATTCACCAGCGCGGCAGGTGAAAGCGCAAAGGCGTGGCTCTGATGTGAAACATTTGGCAAAGGTCCTATCTGTGGGTTGGGAATGCGATGCAGCCGTTCTGACCGTAGAAAATGATGAGCTGCCTGGCTGATGGAAGATGGTGAAAATGATCAAAAAGGATTGTCTTTCGTGTGTCAGGGATGAAAATTTAAAGACATGATAGGAGTTATGACTGCTATAACCCTACTCATAGGGGTTATAACTCCATTTATATCTGGTAGGGGCCCACCTTGAATGGAGCTGATGGAGTTTGGAATAGATAGTTTCACCGGATGAGGTTTTGGGAAGGCCTTCAGCAAGTGAAGCTGAGCCAAAAGCTGCCTCACCTGGAGGAAGACGTCTTGAGCCCTGGCAACAAAAATACAACAAAGAGGAGGTTCAGAAAGATGTGTGATGTATAAAGCTACGTAAGTTGCACTTGTTTTTTTTGTTTTGGACCACATAGTTGAAAATAATTAGTATTTTGCTATAAATCCTGCTGATGAAGCCAAGGTGTGTTGGCTTTCCTATTGGAGGTGACACCATCAGCGTGACCAGCGGAGTCATATCGCGTATTGAGGCCCCGGGTTGGGTGACTTGTCTAATGCAACGGTTGGCCTGGCTGTCTTCTGACTTAGCAGGTCACCACCTACACACAAGCATCTGCCGAATTGCTGGGTATCCAAATAGATGCGGCCATCAATAGTGGTAACAGTGGCGGCCCGGCCTTTAATCGATGCTTGTCGAAGAGCGTTTGGAGTCTCTGTCTTTGTTGCTGTTGGGGTTGCTTTTGTCATCTTCATTGTCATTGTCGTTGATTTGTCGTTCATCGTTGTGGTCACCAAGGACATGGTGAGTGTGTGGGGATTGCCTTTCAAAGCATGAACGCCGATGAGGCTGAAAACATTGGTTACGTGATCCCGAGCCTTGTTGTGACGCATTTTTTGACCCTTGGTAGCATGGGAAACCTCCATTTCAAAGGACCAAACGACATCAAGTAGAAATCCAATGAAAATTGATGGGCTTAGCTGAGCGAAACCCGTAACCCACGCCCAGGAAAGACTTGCTGAAGCACGGAAAGTACACTGGTTTCCCGACCTTAGGAGTTGAAACACAAACAATGGAGTGGCTTGGCAACAAACCAGTGGTTGTTTGCTATCAAATCTAAGCTAAATCACCATGGATAGCAATTTCTACAACCAGCGTAGATGGGCGGGTGAAAAGTTGATTGCAACTCAACATGGCCGAAGCCTGAAAAATCCGAAGGAATTCACAGCTGCGCGAATCTTTTGGGATGAGCGATAAGCACCTGGGCAGAACTAAAGGGCTGCACATTTGTGAAGCAAGCGGGAGTTTTTTCTCTTGTCCCCCAGACCCATAGTTTTTTTATACAATTTCCAACTGTACTTTGAGTCAGCCCCCTTTGTCAGCGCGAAGACTGCATGAAGCTTGAGTCACCAGAGCAGGCAGAAGGGGGTGCTCATCAATCGAGTTACACCAACTTCAGCAGCTGCAGAAGTTCTGAAGGCCGGTTTGGGATTGAAGCTACAACCATTGTCCCTGGAAAGATGAAGGCCCAAAAATGAAAACGATGATTTTTTTGCAATGATGATGCATTCAGGGGACGTAGACGTATGTCTCTACTTTATTCTTTCTGCAAATTTTTGAAACCCACCATGTTTGAACGGAGCGTCTTGTAGAAAGAAGTCTCATGCATCAGACTGTCTTGCTTCAGCCCACAAGATGTATGTTGGGTGCTTGTCTCGGCTTCATTGCTATCTGGGGTCTCTGCTGGTATAATTCAGGGGTGGGCTCTTAGTGTGGAGGTTGTGTATTTATATAGATATAAGTTAAGATGCTCTCATGGGAAGCCAGTAGTCTGTTGGTCCGGATCATGAGTTGCGCAGATATTTGAAAACACAGAGTGATCCGGCAATCTTAACAAACATGGGCATCTCGTTTTGTGAGGGAAGGACAGCCATTCAAAAAACCATCGCTTAAATTCACTTGAATACTTGGGTGTTTTCCTCACCGTTTAGGACCCCCCTCCCTAAACGGACCTTGTTTCCACTCGAAGCTACAGGCGAACGACGTTTTGTTGGCTTTTGATGGAGAGCCCATCGGAAACGACGGAACTGTCCGCTTTCGGAAGCACGAGCGAGTCATGTACTCGTGGCTGGTAGCAACTTGCAGCAGTGAGTTTCAGTCAAACGAATTGGATCAAACGTATTTAATTTGAACTTTAAAAATAGTCAGAGTTGTAAATTTCATAGATTTCATGGAAACAATTTATACAAACATCTACGATGGTAGCTCACAATTCAGCATGATGGTCGCTTCATTTCTCGCCCCAAGTGATTATCGCAGCAAGGCACAGAAGTTCTTTGGTGAAAACGCAAGCCTTACGGTGCTGCGTGAAGGTGGGGGGGATGACCACCCATCATCACCACCGTTTGTGTTTCTGTTATTCCATTGTCTCCAGAGGTAAAGAGTTGGAGCTGAAGATATCCAAATTATATCCAGAGGTGCGCGGATTGCAGTGTATCAACCCGGCCCAACTTTGGTAGACGCTGCTATTTTCTTTTTTCGTTGTTGCAGGTGCCTCTGGTGCCGGTGCACCTTTTCAACAAACCAGTGCCAGGTCCGGTGGGGGAAGCGTTGGGGTAGGATATCATGAGGTGCTTATTTGATCTTATTTGCTTACTCACTTATTTGAACTTATTTGATGATTTCCTTGTTTGCTCGCTTTGCTCATTGGCTTGCTTGCCTTCTCACCCTGAGACTACAGTAGTAGCACTTGTTTAGAAAAGAATTTGCTTGCAAAAGCAGATTCTCTTTCAGTTTTTCTTGGCACAGTCATGTGTAGGTTGCCTAGGCAAGGGCATGCGGATGTTGCTCTGACCGGTGGGATTCTTCAAATTTTTGCGCAGGCCCATCGTACTTTATCGTCGCAGGATTGGTCTTCACAGTGTCCTGGCGTTCTCGGGGAAGACTGAGGCAGAAAGGCAAAAACCTGCAAATTCCACATTGTTTACTGGCAGTTTACGGTGCCATCCTCATCTATCCTCATCTATTCATGAAATTTCCTCCAAAACCTTTCCCCTTCACATGGATTTTTTAGGTGCTTTCTGAGCCGCTGCTGGAGTCTGAGTTTGGTGCTGATTGGGAGCACAAAGCTCCTGTTGAAATGGTGAAGTCTGCGATACAGGTGGGAGAAACCATCTCCAATTTTGACGATGAAGGATCAACCATCAAACCCCTCTTGTCACAAGGAGCTTTTGAGTGGAAGATCCTCAATTTCTGTTCCTATTTCCGTAGGTTTGACCATATTTCACTCCATCAATCGGCCATTTCGGTGTGCCCGAAAGTCCCGTTTTCCGGCTGCAGTCCCGTGCGGACTCGAGAGAACAACAGCTGGTGCTGCTTACCCAGGCGCAACTCGAGGGAATCCCAAAGTCCCAGATTTTGACATTAGGAAAGCCATAGCTTGTTCTTTTTTCGATTTTAAGAATTTCAGGCTCTGTAAAAAATCAAGATGTTGCTAGTTTCCATTAAAGTTGGCATTTTTGTCTAGGGCTATTTGCTCTGACCTACAACTGCTTGCCAACCTGTTGGCTGTTCACGGCACAGCGTCAAGCTTTCATGACAGGTGCTGGCGCACGAGTTGACCATGGGCTTCCTGGGTGAAAAAATGGGTCAGGATAGGTATCTCACAATTTGCAGATGAGTTGTCTACTGAGCAAAAACAAATCCTGCAAGTTTGTTGAAGTGATATTCTGGAATGAATATAGAAGAGCTGCGGGTATTCTTGGAATGATTGAACCCAGTAGAAGCAAGAGACCCTCACCTACCCGGATGTCTGACAAGGAAAGGGCCAGTTACTAGTTCATTTGGTGCAAATTTGGCCTGCATCGACACTTCAAGTCATAGTTGTTTGGTTTAGTTTCTAACATGCTTTGTAACCAAAGTGGTTTGGCCATGAAAGCCCGGGGAGACAGATGTCTAGATTTGTCTGGCTATCCTGGCTAAGGCTATGATCACCTGGAGAATATGCAACTGCTTGCAGTGGGTGATGTGCCTGTGTTGAACCTGCGCCATGCCATGGAGCTCGCTGAAGCTTGTGATGGGTGCCTTGACCCATATAGTGGCAGGGGATCACATCGTTTTTGTACAAAGGGGCAATATTTGGAAAAGGTCTTTCCTTTCAAGCATAGACATTTTGGTGTCAATGTCATATTTTGGTGTGAAGACTGAAATGGTCATCTCATAATCCAGACGTTGAGTCTGGTGAAATTCCATTTTAATATAAATATAGTTGTATATATAATATGTATACCAGTTTTCAACTTTCAGTATATACAGTATATATATATATATATGATATACATACAATATATATATGTACATGTATGATACATATATGTATGAATATATATATATATATATACACAGACACATTCTTTTCACCAATCCCTCTTCACCTAATAGCGCATCTTCAGGCCGTATTTGCGCTTCAACCTTCAGCAGAACCAGGTGCTGATTTTGCGCTCTGCAGAAGCGCGGAAGGCCACAGCAGAGGTGCTGCAGAAGTAGCTCGGTGTGGTATGAAAGATTGGGCTGGTGAGAGATAGGTTCAGGATAAAGTTGTTGGTCTCTTGTTCTTCTTCTTGTTCTTCTTCTTGTTGTTGTTGTTGCTGGTTGCTGTTGCTGGTTGCTGTTGCTGTTGCTGTTGCTGTTGCTGTTGCTGTTGCTGTTGCTGTTGCTGTTGCTGTTGCTGTTGCTGGTTGCTGTTGCTGTGTGTGTGTGTGTGCTGTTGCTGTTGCTGTTGCTGTTGCTGTTGCTGTTGCTGGTTGCTGTTG
>DF244810.1:0-24118 GCA_000507305.1 Breviolum minutum Mf 1.05b.01 | reverse complement strand
GTAGTAGTAGTAGTAGTAGTAGTAGTAGTAGTAGTAGTAGTAGTAGTAGTAGTAAGTAGTAAGTAGTAAGTAGTAAAGTAGTAAGTAGAAGTAGTAGTAGTAGAAGTAAGTAGTAAGTAGTAGTAAGTAGTAGGTAGTAGTGGTAGTAGTGGTAGTAGTAGTAGTAGTAGTAGTAGTAGTAGTAGTAGTAATAGTAGTAGTAGTAGTAGTAGTAGAAGTAGTAGTAGTAGTAGTAGTAGTAGTAATAGTAGTAGCAGTACCCTGTAGATCAGGGACAAAATTCTGTCGAATAGTGTTGTTTGAAAGCTAGGCTAATTTCTTTTTTAGTTCAAACGTTTTTGTGACTAATTAATTTTATCGCGTAGATAACTTACCCAGACTCCGCTTTATTGAAAAGATTCAATCAAAAACGATCATTTCAATAACCACTTCAAAATCAATAGTCTGAGCTTTTTCATGATTCAATATTTATTTAAAAGTTATTGAAAGAGAAACCACCAAATATAAGACTTTTTTGGAATTATTCACCTCTGTTTCAATAAGCTCATTTCAACAAGGAATTATTGAAATTATGTTCTATGCCTTTGCACAGGGCTTTCAAAGAAATCCCAGGACATCAACTCAAGTTTTTGATGATATCAAGGGTCAGGCACATTTTTGAGGCCCTTGCTCAGGGCACCTGCCTTTTTCCAAGACACAAGCTGGCAAATAAAATTGAAAAAAAGCACAGACAAGGAAGGTGCCTTTATTCAGGGCTAAGCATTCAGGCTTGGAAGATGCCCTGCCAAACAAATTTTTCCACTGCACAGCCAGATGGTGGCAAGGCTTCTTTGAGTAACACCTGTACTTTGCAGGTTTGGATTGCAAGCCCTTGCTCAGGGCACATGATGCTGTTCTAATCCTCACCATCATTGTTGGCAAGCCTTAACCACATACCAAGCCTGAACCTCCAGCAAACTTTCTTTGGCACAAGGAAAGCTACAGTTCCATTCAAGCATGTATGGGCCAGGCTGGCCATCAGACCCACCATGGTCTCACCTGAATAGGTGGTGACAAATCTTGGGTTAATAAATTCTGCTTGTGCTGGAAGATGGGCTGTTAGATGATGTTTGTGAATGGTATTCCATTGCAAAAAGCCTTTCTCAATGCTGATTGTGCTGCACCTGGAATAGTGTTGGAGGCATAGATCTGTGTGTTTCTTGAAAGCCTGGAATGCATGCTTTGGCATGTGCAAGTGGTGGGCCTCCATGCAGGAATACATGCCCTCCAAGTTCTGAAGGCGCCTCATTCTGTGCTGGGTGTAATCATCACCTTTCACAAGCTGGTCCTTGCAAATCTCGAAGAAACAGGATACCAAATATCTGACTTGCCTGGCCTTGAAACCAGACAGGTCTGGGAAACAATCATATTTTTTTTGGGATTGCAAAAGCTGACCTTCAGCATGCCAATCCTGTTTGAGCTGGCAATGCCCAACTCCTGGTACTGCCCCAACACTTTGTGGAACAAGGCTTTGCACTTGTCTTCTTGTGCACCTGGCCAGCCAGGCTTGATTACAAAGTCGAAGCAACAGTTTGCAATGGCGCGTGAAGCTACACCCTCCTCCAGAACATGCAAACAATCATATGCAAAGCATTCTCCAACAACTCCACGGACTTGGGACACCAAGTGGTCTGTGGGGCATGTTCCAGCATGCCTGACAACTGTGGCCCTCCACTTGGCAGTAGCTCGAAAGTCGTTGTGTAGACTTGTTAGCAGAGCAACTAAAGCAACAATCACTGAAGCTATGGCCTTTCAGCTTGAACTCATTCTCAAAGTACTCACCATCACCTGTGATGGCAAAAAGCCAGCCATGCAATGCTGAGTCTGAAAAATGCACACCAGCTTTTGGAGCCCTCCGGCTCTTTGGATTCCACTTCATGCCAAGGTGGTCCTTCCCAGGGTGCTTGCCATAGAGCATGTAGCTGAAACTCCACTGCAGCACTTTCCATACTTGGACCATTGTGTCTTCCTCCACATTGGTGCTTTTGTGAATGCACCCCTTTGGAATGGCAAAGATAAGGAGTTGTGATGATGCAACATTCGCAGCACTGAGCAATGACCTCATTGACAGCACATTGATGCTATCATTCCTTTGAAAGGCACCACCATCCCCATGTAAGACCATTGGCACATACTTGGACCCGTCATCACTGGTGATTGGGCTCTCTTCCAGCTTTGGGTCCAGCAAATCATGTTCTTCCCAAAATGTACCCAAGCTTGCCAACCCACTAACAAGCTCTTGTTTGCTTTCTGTCACCAAAGAAAACCTATCATGAGGAAGGGAGATGGCAATTTTCTTCTTTTGGACAAAGTAGGCACAATCTGCATTGCTCCTCACCAAGACAGGCACATCCACCAGGGAAGGCTTTGGCAAATCAACATTGGGTGACTTGCAATACTTGGACACCATTTGTTCAGCAATGTGCTGTGGATCGGTGCCAAGATTACCCAAGCTGGCCAGCTCATCCACATCATGCCCAGTTGCACCAGTCTTTGTAGCAGCCAAAGCCAAAGATTGGATGGATGGACTTGAAACACCAGAAGCAAACTGTTCAAGCAAAGCCAAGCCCAATGGTGTGAATGGTTTATCCTTCACATCCTCTTCTACTTGCTGCCATTTCTTCCTTTTCCATTTTGCCATGGCATATCTATAGCCCTTGTTCAGGGCAAACCCTAGTTCAGGGAAAGTTTTTCACCACAATGTTTTTGCGCAATGGTTTTGCCTAGGAAAGCAAATTGATGCTGGAATGGCAACAACACAGGAAATGTGATGTGGTGATTTTGGCTTACATGGCCTTCCAACAAAGCTTTGGGCAGGCTATATGGCATTGTACAAAGCCTTTCCACAAGGCTTGTTGCAGTGAGTTGGATGCTTTTTCAACTGCAAACCAAGATTCCAGCTTGTGGTTTGCACTTCTCATTGTGCCTGCCAAATTGGCTTGCATGTATCAAATTTATGAATTTGGCTGGTTGCCCATTTGGGTGGTCAGCTGCTTTTCCCTCCCACCCACCAGGTGTTGCACGATTTGGTGGGAAGCAGTCTTTCCCAAGTAGTTTCAAAAATTGCTATTTGGATGCTCCCTAGCAAAGATGGTGAGATAGACCACTTTCTTGGACAAACTTTTGGCTGTCCACATCACCATTCAAAACCACACCATTGATTGGAAATTGGTTTGAATTCCTGGGCTGTCCATTGCTTGCCTTTTACCTGAACAGCACCAGGCCCTTTTTTCAAGGCCAAGCCTTTGTTCAAGGCAATCCTTTGCACAAGGATGGTGTTCCCAAAAGCTAGATGGAACCAAAATAGCTACACACACCAATGGTATGAAATTGCCAAATTTGGGTTAATAAGGGCATGCCTTGCACACATGCGAAAACCTTGAACAAGGGAAAATGCCTTGCACAAAGGCAAAGGGTAAATATTCTTGAATAACAAATTGGTTGCCATCTAAGTAGGGGCCTATGAAATATACCCACAAATTTGCAAACCACTTGGTTTCACATTGAGATAAACATGTTTCTTTTTGTACATTGGTTGGCATTCAGCACCACCCCTTTTAGAAACAATGTAGATGTTTGTATGCAACCTGCACCCAAAGCAAAATTCCTAAAGGAAGGGCATACATGTGAACAAGGACTAATTTTGACAGGTTTGGGGTATTGTTGACATCAAAACCCACCAGTGACAATGATAGTATGTCCAAACTGATGATTTCATGGCTTAGTGGCACATGCTTGGAAGTGTGATGTATTTTTGATCCTTTTGAATCCCATTCAAGGTGTAGATTCAAATGCCAACGATTTGATAGGGGCCCAGTTTTGTATCACCCTAAAAAGGTTTATATACCTTGGAATTTTATATCTTTAAAGAATCCTCCTGTAGCCTTGGTGGTATAATTGAAAAGGTTTCCTAAACTAGCAAGTATGATTTGAGGTAGTTTTGGTGTTGGGTTTGCCATTGCCATAAAATAGTATCCATGTAAACCTTTCCAAATAATATCACAACCCAGTATTAAAAAACTGTCATGTTTAGACATGTGGTATTTATATTGTTTGGTGCCCTGTCCCACCCATACCAAAACATACAAGCAAACTGAAAAAAAACAGAGTTGAGTCACACAAGACTGTGTTAAAGGTACATTGGCATTTTTTCCCATCCCAAGAAACCATAAAACTCTTGTAAAGTGGTTAGACTCACAGCAGCAAAATGCCTTTGTTCAAGGCTGTCCTTTTGACCTCTCACTTTGTCAGTTTCTTTGCCTTCATGATTGCCACAGCTGCCTGGAAAAGAGTGTCCTTCACATTGTCCAGCTTGTCCTTGGGTTTGATGCTCTGCAGGTCTTTCAAGGGTTTGTCCATCATTTGTTTGCTGCGCTTGGGCAAAGTCTTCTTCACCTTCTTCATCAACTTGGTCATGTTTTTCACCCTTGCATGGGCCTCCTTTTGAACCATGCCTTGGTCAGATAATACATCTGCGTCTGCTATGTCTTCATCTCCTGCTGCCCTGCTGTCATCCTTCTCATTTTCTTCCTTGTCATCCTCATCATCTTCATTGTCTCCTGCTTCTGTCCCTTCTTTGTCCTTGATGGCATTCAGGTGCTTGTTTCCCTTGGGAATGTATTGCTCCAAAGCTGCAGCTGCATCATCATCATTCTCACCCATTAGGCCCTTGCCCCTGAGTTTCATCCAGTTTTCCACATCCACTTTGCCATGGTGGACTCCCTGCTTTTCATGGGTGTTTTCTTCAGTCTTGAATCCCACCTTCCCTGACAAGACAAAATTGCCATTCTTCTTCATCCCTTGGATCTCTTCGACGCAAAATGCTCTTCTTCTTGACTCTGCGCATGCATTCTGCAAGACCAAATCTTTGCAAAATGGTGCGAAATGGAACCCATTCATCAGATTCCTTGGTGCCCTGGGACTTCTTGATGCTGACCATCTCCTTTTGAAAGTATTGGTTGCCCTTCAAAGTGCACCCACCCTGCACAAATGCCTTGAGCAGCTGCTGCTTCACAGGGTTGCTTCCTTTGCCCTTTGCTCCTTGTTCCCATGCTTCCTTCACACTTGTCAAGTGGCCCTTGCATTGTTGAAGCGCTGCCACAAAGCTTCTCTTTGGTTCTTTGTAAGTGTGTCAAGCCACTTTGACATGTCAGTGTTCTTTGACCTTTGGAACATCTCAATCATGTCCTCCAAAGACATTGGTTGTTCTTCTTCATGTGGAGTATCCCTTTGGCCAGCTGGCCTCTTCATAGTTTTCATACTTTTCTTCACCTTCATAGCCTTCACCTGTGTTTGCCCATTGGGTTTTCCTTTTCCCATGGCTGATGACCTTTGTTCAAGGTAGCTGCCACACACTTGGTTTTGCTGTGAACCAAAAAAGTGCTAAGTTTCCAAACTCCTCATATGATATCGCATGAGATTTTATGAGGATAGAAATCCTCATATGCGGAAACCAAATCCTCATATGAGGATTTGATCCTCCTATGAGAGTACCTAGCATCATATGAGTTTTTATGAGGATTCAATTTTAGATGACATTGTTTGGAATTTTTCAATCTTTTTTTGGTAGGAGTTTTCATTGTTTGTTTGTTCCATTATTTTTTTGTATTTTTCACCTTCCTGTTGGACGAAACAAATATTGATGGCCACCCTATCCGCTAACAATTTTCTTTGGAGGTTTTGGGAGGTTTGATTCAATTGGGTAGGTCATAAATCCCTAATGGCTTTACCTCTGCATATCACAAGTTAACCTACTTTTACCCAAGTTTGTTTGGCCTTTCAGCTTGCATTGGTGCCTGCCTTTTTTTGTCAGCATCATGTCCAAAAACTACTAACCCACCAAGGAGTACCTAGGCCTTTGTTCAAGGCACTTCACTAGGGCTACTGTCATCATGTGTTCTTCTCCTTCTCCTTGTCCTGTGTCTTTTCTTGTCTTTTTCTTTTTTTCCTTCCCTTCACCTCCTTCTTCTGGAGTTGGTGGTGCTGGTAGACCTTCTTCTGCTGGAGGGGGTGGTGCTGGTAGATCTTCTTCATGTGGGGCTGATGGTGCTGGTAGAGCTTCTTCATGTGGAGCTTCTTCTTGTGGAACTGGTATATCATCTTCTGGGGCTTCCCTTTTGTGGAGTTGTGGGGCTTCGTCTTGCTTCCTTTGGTAGTTGTGGGTTCGCCCACAGCCATTTCACCATAATCCACTTCTTCTTCTCCTTCTTCTTTCTTCAGTGGTGCTGGAACTGGAATGTCTTCTTCATCTTTTGGTTTTTCTTTATTTCCTTTCTGTTCCTCCTTTAGTTCTTCTTCCTTTGCTTTCTTTTCATTCTCTTTTTCTTCATCTTCCTTTGTTTTCTTATCTTGCTCTTCTCCATTCTCTACATGCGCTTCTTCATACTCTGAAGAAGGTTCCTCATCTATGTTTTCTTCATCTTGGGAGCTGCTTGATGGAGATGGTTCTTCTTTGTTTTGGTTTGGTGAAGCTGGTTGAACTTGTGCGGCTGCAGGTCCTGAATGCTTTGGGGTGGAAATGTCATAAACTTACCTGGGGGTGTGGGTGAACAAATAATTGGCAATTCAACACAACAGGCTTTGTTACATTAGAGGCAATACCACCCCATGCACCCCCTCCTCCAGAGGTAGTGCTTGTAGATTCTTGGGCTGCCACCACTCCTGCAGGCAAGGGTTTGCAAACATGATGGTACCCTTGTTGATGTGGAGCTGATAAAAAACAATTGTTTTGACAACAACCCCAAAAAAAAGTGAACAACAATAAACTTTTTACTAAGCCTTTGTTCAAGGCAGCTTTTGAATGTTAAAAGAATTTGGGTTTGTGGGCCCTTGCAAGAAAAGCAAGTATTGAATCTTTACAATCTTTGGAGCCCTTACTAAACCAGTACCCATAAGAGAAACATTTCTTAAACATGCACCACAACCACCCTTTTACCCAATATCCTTCTCTTGCATCTTCCCTTGCGTCAGCAATGTCTTGGTAGTACCTCACCAACATCCTGATTCCATCATTCATTTGCTGCCTCCTTCTTGCTTCTTCAGAATGCAGTGTTTGCTGTTGCTGTTGCTGAGGGCATTGTTGTTGCTGCATCGTTTGCTGTTGCTGTTGCTGTTGCTGAAATTGTTGGTTGTGCCATTGTTGCTGGTACCATTGCTGGCATTGTTGGTGGTATTGCTGGTATTGTTGGTATGTTTGTGCCTGTTGTTGTTGCTGGTCTGCTTCTTGAGAAGGCCGATCCTGGGATGCTTGTTGCTGGTGTGGTTGTTGGTATGCTTGTACATAAGCTTGTGGGTATGCTTGTATGGGTATGTTTGTTGCTGTTGTTGCTGGTAGTATTGGTGCTGCTGTTGTTGTGCTTGAGGCTGGTATGGCCTTGATGTCCCTTCTGCAATCCTGTCCTGAAGCCTCCTATACCTGGACTTGCCCATTGCACTGAGCCTCCTGTGCCTCTCCTCTTCCTCACTCCTTGCAGGCCACCATTCTTGGAGCCTTGCGTACTTTTGCCTGTCTCTGGCTGACCCTGTCATCCACCTCCAGCTCCATTTTTTTGAACAGGGTCCCAGCAGTATCATTTTCCATCCCAGTCCTTGTCACACCAGTCACTCCAGTCACTCCACTGGTCATCCACCTCCTGTTTCCACTCCTTTGCGTTTTTGTCATCTTGACCATCATCCCATCCCTTATCATCACCACAGCCTCCATTCACCATGGCTTTTGTCAGGCATAGCCATGCCAGTAGAAAACATATCACCAACATTCCTGCAGCAAATGCCTTTGCCCAAGGCTTGCCAAGTTTGTTGAAGGTCATTGTTTTGAACCTTTTTTTTTGCTGCAGACCAAAAGTATAAACAGCCTATGAAATTTGCGCCAGAAATACTAGTACTCCATGTAAAAATATGTGACCAAGTACAATAACAACTATTGTCCTACTGCTACAAAACTTAAAACAACAAGTACCAAATAAGAATATACCCTTCCAAAGCAAACATATCATAAAATGATATAAAGAATATTTTTTCATATGTGACACATTCTAATCATTCTATATAACAGATGCTATCTGTTGGGAACACCACTGAACGGGTGCATGTTCATAGGAGCTTTGTTTTGCTCTTGTTAGGGCCATATCACCACCCAGCCCTCCTTGGTTGTTGGCTTTTTCCAACCATTGCCAGCAGATTCCACAACTCAGTGGCTTTACACTGCATGCTGTTGAATTTTGAGCCCTTGTGCAGGGCAGGCTGTTGCTTTGTCAACCTTGCACAAGACATGCTGTTGGTTTTTCAGCCTTTGTGCAAGGCATGTTGCCTCAGCAAGTTGGCCCTGTGTGCCAGCACAGATTCTTTTGTAGCACCAGGTTTCTTGCAAGCAGACATCAACAACTGGATCAGGTCCTTGTGGCTCTTGGATGTCCTCTCAGCTTGGCCACTGGTGATTGCCACAATCAATTTCTTGGATTTGCAAAATCCAGGCCTGTGCTGGATGTAAGATTGAACCTTCCCACCACCAATGCTCAAGGTTTCAACATGGATAGGATCAGCTTCAGTTGCAGGTTTCTTGCTGCTCCCATCGGAAAACCCTCGAGAGGCTGAAGGCTTCTTGCAACTCTTTGAGCTGGTTTCATTTTTGGCTAGCTCTGAAGAACGTGATGGCCTTTTCATGGCCCCAGTCCTCCACTCTTTTTTGCCAACTGGTGGAGGTTTTGAGCATGCTGCCAACCTATCAGCTTCAGACATGGAGTCATTTTCATGACTGTCATCACTTTCACTTGCAGATGCAACCTTGGCCAATCCCAAGCTCTCCACAGAGACTTCTGACAACTCCGCCTTCAAAGTCCTGGTGGTAGTCTTCTGCCCACCTTCAAAGGGCTGGGACACCATCTTTTTGTAATTGCCTTGACCCTTCTAGGCGACCACACAAAGCTTTTCGGGGCTCTTGGTGACCTTTCTCCAATGTTTCAGCAGCACCCCAATGCAGTCAGCCACCTTGCCAGGAAGCAGGCCCTTGTCACTGGTATCAGTGTTGTGTGCTGCCAGCATCTCCACACCAAATCTATGAACCAAAGTTTGCAAGGCTTGTTTGAGGGTTGTGTGTTTGATTTTAGCTGTAGGTGAAGCTGAAACCAGAGCATCAAGAAGGCCTGCAAGCTAATGTAGAGATTGTGGTGATTCTGTTTGTTGTGCTTGCAAAGTCCTGTAGCTTCTTTTGTACCAATCTTGCGAACATAGGTGTCCAAGTGCTCTTCCACAGAGGTGAAAGAAATGTCTGGAGAGGGCCTGCTGATTGGAGGATTCTGGTTCCCAGCTCCTGTCGATCAGGCAGTAACTGAAAACTCACAAATTTTAGGTGACACCATCATGCAAGACATCAAACACTGCTGTCACACGTGTCTAAAAGAAATTGCTCAGCCCCAATCCTGAAACCTTCTTCCTGCTTGGATTCATGAGGCTCATGCTGTGACAAGCCTCTAACACCGTATGCCTTTGTTCAAGGCCCTATACCTGAGTCAGGTGCTTGAGCTGAAAGGGTTGCTCATGCATTGCTTAGGGGCCAGTGTTGCAACAGCTGCTTGCACATGCCCATTTCTCAGGACTACACAGTTTGCACATGCCCTTGTAGCAAATCCAAGGCTTCTGCTCATGAGGCACAAATTGAGGTGCAGCCATGGCCCTTGCACAGGGCAATGCTAAAAGAAGTTTGGAGCTGGTAAAAGCTGCAGACCAACACAGTTTTGGCAACGCTAGAAAGCTTCAGCAGCCCTTGTTCATGGCATTCCTATGTTTGAGACAGCTGTGAACCTGCCTTTTTTTACTTGGCCTTTGCCACATCCCAAGTCTTAAAATTGGGCCTACCGTTTTGTTTGGCGGAGGTGCCATTCATTGCCTCTTATTCAAGGCTTCAGGCCATTATGCAACTTGTTTGAAAATAGCATCATTTTGCTACTAAAAACCAATAAAGCTTTATTGAAATAACCAATAGCACTATTGAAATAATTTGCAGGTATTATTGGTTAAATCCAAACTTTTGTACATTTAAAGTTATTGGTATAAACCAATAAAATCACAATTTCAATAAAGTACAAAAAAACAATAAAATCATTAAATCTTTTCAGTAAAGCGGAGTCTGGGTAAGGTAATGTCTTTGAAGTTTCACATTAAACTGCGAAGGCCTATTGTACTTTGTTTGAAATTTCACATCAAACTGCGACGGCCTATTTGTACTTTTGTTTGAAGTTTCACATTAAACTGCGGAGCCCCCTATTTGTACTTTGCTTGAAGTTTCACATTGTCTTGCGAAGCCAATTTTGTTTGAATTTTCACATTAAACTGCGAAGGCCTATACGAAATTTGTTTGAACTTTCACATTATTCTGCGAAGGCCTATACGTAATTTGTTCGAAGTTTCACATTAAACTGCGAAGGCCTATTTGTATTTTGTTTGAAATTTCATTTTAAACTGCGAAGGCCTACACGTACTTTGTTTGAAGTTTCACATTAAACTGCGAAGACCTATACGAAATTTGCTTGAACTTTCACATTAAACTGCGAAGGCCTATTTGTATTTTGTTTGAAATTTCATTTTAAACTGCGAAGGCCTACACGTACTTTGTTTGAAGTTTCACATTAAACTGCGAAGACCTATACGAAATTTGCTTGAACTTTCACATTAAACTGCGAAGGCCTATTTGTATTTTGTTTGATGTTTCACATTAAACTGCGAAGGCTGATTTGTATGTGGTTCAAAATTTCACATTAAACTGCGAAGGCCTATACGTATTTTTCTGAAAATAGGTCAACGTAAGGTTCGGTTATTTCATCAAATAGGATCACGGTGTTCTATCTAATAATTAGATTTTTCCATCTATCAAATTTTTTCCATCTATTAGACAGGAATTTGTCTAAAACCTACAAGGCAGCATTTTGTCCAACCTGATCTACTGCATAGTAGTAGTAGTAGTAGTAGTAGTAGTAGTAGTAGTAGTAGTGGTAGTGGAAGTGGAAGAAGTGGAAGAAGTGGAAGAAGTGGAAGAAGGTGAAGAAGTGGAAGAAGTGGAAGTAGTGGAAGTAGTGGAAGTAGTGGAAGTAGTAGTAGTAGTAGTAGTAGTAGTAGCAGTAGTAGTAGTAGTAGTAGTAGTAGTTGTTGTTGTTGTTGTGGTTGTTGTTGTCCTGCGGGGGCCATCCCGACAAAAGATGCGCGCGTAGTGCTCATGTATTTTTTGCGCGCGCATAGCTCGCCTTCATGTCCACACCGTCAACCTCCGAGAAGCCCAATTTGAGCAGTTCATGTTTTGGAAGCTTTGGAGCTGCTGTTTTTTTGTCTGCGGTAGAAGCTTCAAAATGGAGCTGCTGAGAAGCCTACTAGTTTTCAGGCTTTTGCATGTGATTGCGCGTTGTTGCCTTCGTCTGGCAAGCACCCAATACACAAAGCTTTTTTTTGCTAATGCCTTCTTTAGCCAAGAAATCACCGAACAAGAAAACAAATGCTGCAAGTCCATCTGTCCGAGACTTCAGAAGCATTGTGTGATTGTCTTTTCCACTTCTTTTGGTGAAGAGCTTGGACGCAGTGCCCCCACATGTTTCATCTTTGTAAATCCATGTGTCTTTGGGTGGATGTTTCATGTCAAAGAGATGAAGCTTTGGCATGCTGTGGAAGCCTGTCGATCTTTCTTTCCCGAACTGTCCCCACCGCTTTTTCAATTCGGCGCATTGTTGGGCCATCTTCTTGCAAGCTTTCAGAAAAAAAGCAGAGTCATTACACTCCATTGCTTCATATGCCTGTGCTAAAAATTTGCCAAGCCTGTGGCAAGCAAGGTCGTCGGCAAAATTCAAACCCAAATTTTTGTTTGTCAGAACAGGAAGTAGTGGCACCATTTATCTTACTTGTGCTGCAAGCCCCTTGAGTGTGGGTGGGCCTTTGCTGCGCTTTCCTTTGTTTAACCCTTCGGGGTTCAACGTTTGGAGTTTGTCAGGTGCTTGGAATTCCACCTACAATTTCCGGAAAAACATTTTCCATAAGTTTGACATCCTTTCTTTCCACTAGGTGCTGCCCTGCAATGTTTGCTCCCACCGCTTAATCACAAGAATGAAGACACCTCCCTATGGAAATCGCATTGTGCACAAATGTTCTTTTGTTGTTGGGCAAGGCCTTGTCACAGGTTTGAGAGTGGAATGCGGGGCAGAACAAATCTAGCGCACTCCACGCAATGTAAAGTGGTGCTTGCAGCCACTGGTTGTACCAGTCCGAGTCCCCTTTGATTTCTCCTAGAACGAATTTGTGAGCACATGTTCCTTATAATTGTTTTCTCTTTCAATCACTTGGCCCGGACATGATGCCATCATGGCGCGCATATGTGTATTTGCCTTTCTTCAGCAAGCTATACTTTCCAAATTTCATGCTTTGTTTCCTGCTCCCAAAGATTTTTGCTCTGAATTACGGTGAATGAACCCTGTCATCAAAAGCTTTGCAAAAAGGCACATTGATACTGATGAAATCAAAGCTGGCTGGATTCATGTTAGGGGTGCATCTCCATGCAAGCCAAGGCGAATAGTGCCTTCTACAGGCAATGGCACACATGTTGCTAAATGTGTGGAAGGGTTTGGGGCCAGCCTTGGGATTGCAGGCTTCAGGATCTTTCAAGAGAATCTTGGACCAATGCGGTGGCGGCCACCTGTTTGGAGTGGAAACTTTGCCTTGCTCTTCTCATGGTTCTGGCTGTGTTTTTCTTACCTCTTTTTCCCTTTCAACCCTTGCTCTGCAGTTTACCCTTTTCTATGTTGACCTTTGCCAGTGTTGCTGGCACTTGGCTGCTTTGGTCAGCGATGCTCCAATCTTCAATCATCAGAAGATTCATATTTTTTGGGCATGGCCCAAGGCCAATGCAGGCGGCCTGGAGCAAGCGAAATGCCAAGTTAAACAGCCGCGGTTCAGAAAAAAGTGAGAACTTCCAAATGCGACAAAGATGCGAGAAAGTCAGCATGCACTTAGCTAGTGCTGCTGCAGAATTCTGCTCAGGGTTTGCTTTCAGAAGGTGTCAGTGCCAGGTAGGCCTGCTTCAGGCCAGCTTTCAAGCGCTTGCTTGCAGCAAGCTCAAGCATTCTCCACCCATCTTTTGATGGCAGATGTAGTTTTCTTCATTTTCTTGAGCCCAGCAACGCATTCCTGGCTAAGTTCTTTCACCTTCCCCAAATCTTTTTCTTCCTTATCATCAGAGTCTGCCTTTCCAGGGAAGCTCTTGACAGGCTTCAAAGCATGCTGATTGGCAGTCTTCAGCAGCTCCATGCTAGATTCCAGCTTCTCTTTCTAAGCCACCATCATTTTGTCATGGCCCAACACTGCTCCCAACTTTTCTCTCACCACTTCCAACCCGCTCAGCTCCGAGCTCAAGAAAATTCAAGATTGGTTCCGGGTCTTCCTTTTCATCTTCCTTGAACACTTGTTGCCAATCATCACTTGCTTTGGGCCGCCAAAAACAGCCAGCATCATGGCGCGAAAGTCATCATCTGTGTCATCTGCCACAGATTTTCTTGAGCTCCACGTTGTGTACACAGAACTTGTATTGCTTCAAACCCAACTTCGCCAGCTCACGGTCTTCGTGAGGCCTTTCCTCCAGGCCACCTACAGCAGCGCCTGCCAAGTCTGGGTACTTTGAGTTGTGGGGCAGTGCAGCACAGTTTGTGTCCACACACAGATTTGGCTATGTGGTGACTGTTGCCTGAATGTCCAAGTCCTTCTTCAGGACCGCTTTAGCCTTGACACTGGGATCAAGCATGTAAACATTATAGTAAGGGTTGCGTTTCTCTGTTTGGGTGCCACACTACTGGTACTTTTCAATCCAGTTGCTGTCGCCTTTCTGGTTCAGTTTTTGGTGCATTTTTCTGCCTTCGCTTTGGGGGAGCTTGGGAAGACCCTTGGGAGCTACTGGCTTTGGGTGCTGCTGGGATTTTGGTTCAGTTTTCACAAGCGCAGGGCTTTCTTGAAGCTTCGACCCTTTGGGTTTCTTGGGTGTGAAAGGCAGATCTGCAGCAGGCCTTTTGAGGGCGGAATGACTTGGTGCCATCTCTGACAGGGTACTTTCTCAGCAAGAAAACCTTGAAGCAAAAAAGGCCGCAGACAAAATTTTCTGCGCTGAATTTTTTCTCGGGCTCTTGTTTTCCGTGAGTTTCAAGAAGGCTGATAAACAAGTTCTTCTATGAACTTGCCTTTTCTTCTCTAATGGAAAACGATTCAAGTTCATGTCATATAGAAACTCTTTATGAACTTTTGACCCTTGGGAATTGGAAACAAATTCAGAAAAAGTGAGCCACAGAAAAATCACACAAAACAATGGTATGTTTTGGATTGGAAAGTTACTTTCTTTCAGCATAAACATTTTTATTTGCAGTCAGGTTTTTTTAATCAAAAAATTGTTCTGACTCCTATCATATCTGCGTGGAAAATATCCCCTCACCACATTGCATGAAAATTTCCAGAAAATGTGACATGTTGGCCAACAAGCGCAGATTCAACCCCACCTCTACTCAGCGCTGCAGCTCCATCACCATGAGCTGCGGGAGTGTGAAAAACAGGTGGCTTCTTCAGGCAAGCCACCACAGTGCCAGGCCAGCCTTACACTACAAGTCAAAGATGTCCAACCTCACCTTGGTCAATTTCCTTCAGATTTGCCACTGATTGGGTGGGCTTGTGGATAGATCTGGAAAGTTTTTTTGACTGCGTCCCAACCTTGCGGGGCAGAATTCATTTTTTGAAGCATAGGGTCTGCCATCGCAAAATTGCTTTCTTCAGGCAAGCCACTGGCACCAGCAAGCTGCCCTCCAGACATGTTGTTTGACTTGCAGGTGACCCCACACAGGCCCAGGAACACCCCCCCCCTTCTGTTTGAAATGGTGTCCTGGGGGTGTCAGGCAAATTCTGCAAGTACTTTCCAAGCTGTTGGTTCAAGTTTTCCATTTGCTGCTGTACTTGTACAACAACATGAACAGCATGCACTGGAACAAGCCATTGGAACCCACCCGCATTGCTTCAGAGCCAGCGTTGCTACCGGCCTTGCCTTCTGCGGGCAAAGCTTCCACTACCTTGCCTTTTTCAGTAAAAGCAAGGCTACCTTTGAAATAAAGGGGTTGACAGTCTCATGTAGGACTTCTCGGAGGTGGTTCCCGATTTTCACGCGTTTTTCACGTACAGTCAGTGTTTCTTCACATCCATTTGCACGCATTTTCAGGTACATATTTTTGTTTTCACGTCCATACCTTTCACATCCATAGTTTGTGTTCGAATCCATTTGGCCAAACGGACGCATTTTCCAATTGGTCCCGCAGAGCAGTCGTAGGGGAAGTGGTAGTAGAAGCTTCGGGGGGAGCCGTACCAGGAAAGGGGTTAAGGAAAGTGCAGCGCACACCCATGATCATTTTGGTTACTTATGTAAGAAGTCAACGCGTGGTTATTGACTTGAACACATCATTTGATTCAAAGGCAACAATTCAATTTATTTGGAAGCTCTGTGGTTATCTTGGGCACCCCTCAGGTTTCGAACACATTGCAGAAACAGAGATTTGGAAGTTGATGTTGAGGTGTTTGTAAGTGATATTTCTGCAGTTCCTGGGGTCCAAAGCCTTGCCACAAGATCAAAATCAAAAAGATTGCACTTGGTAGTTGGACTTTCTTTGTTGATTTGGTCACATTCCCCAAGCAAGGACGAACGTGATCATGTTCGAAGCCAAAAACAACACGATCATTGACCAGGTACAGGTACAAACACGGCTTTCGCTTGCCATTTGCAACCATGACAGGAATTCAAGTCAATGGACCATCTCAGAGCAACACATCGTGTCCAAACTCAGTGGTTTCTTGGCTTGCATTGCGCGGCTGTGATTTGAACATAATCTTGGAACTTCCAAAGCTGGGATCGTTTGGAGGGAGTGATGAACATATCCCGTGATGAGGCGTATTTTCCTGATACTGACCCGGGAATCTACCGAGACCCACCCATTTTGGTTGGGGTGAGTAGTGACTGAGTTACATGTTGCCTCTGCTCCAAGTGGAAAAAATCACATGCGTGTTTTCTAGCAGAGAGGTCAAGATGTATGTGTGGTTTTTACTTCCATTGTAGCATGTAAACTTATTGATATCGTTCCGTTGTTTGCATTTATGTCTCATGCATGATTTGCTTTTTTGAGACACCGCAGTTTGTTATTTACAAGTATATCGTTTTGAGGGCAGTCACCAAACCTTCATAACGGATAGGGGACTACTCAGCACCGACACCCACCCTTATACTTTAGTGGAGAATGCGTTGGAAGCCCGAAAAGATTTATGATGATCGGGGTGTGAGAAAATCAGGGTAGCCGACCAGTTTCAGGGCGGCAGGTTCTACTTTCAGTAAAGTTATTGCAGTCCGTGAGCAGAGACCGATTTTTTGTAGAATGCGGGCATTCTTACCCGATACAGCAACCGATACCTTTCATATGGTATCATGCTCGCTGAAGGACATGCCCCACACTTTGTTAAACCTGATTCAATTTCATCTTGCAATTTCGGGCCAAGGAAGTTTACCCATGAACTTTTGACTGTTTCGCCCGTTTCACACTTAGAGCGCAAAGGAAGAGGAAGGAGGCATACGCAAATTATGCCAGCGCCTGCCGGAAACACCCTGGCAACTGGTTGAGTTGAAAGAACTAGCGAAAACGCACGGTCAGCAAGCAACTTGGGGTTGACAAGGGATCAGCGTTCCACAATGGAACAGCCTTTCAAACGTTGATAATTTCAGATAGTGAAAATTCAAGTTCGCAAGTGATAGGGGGCCACCCAGTTTGGAGATGGCCAATTCCCCATGAACAAGATTTCGACCAGAACTAAAATCATAGTTCATTTCATTGGGACTGGCAGTTCTGCTGCACATTGGCAAGTTGCGTAATGCCGCCCAATAATTAGGGATTTGCATTACAGCATAGCGTGTGATCCAAATACATTGACCAGCATGCCTTCAAAAAGTTCTCTAGCTTCAGGCCCTTGCCTCGGCCATTGCGCGAAGAGAGATGTACATATTCACATAGCCCACTTTCTCTTCAAAGAGAAGTGATTTTTTCAACTTGGAAGGGGTCAGTGGCACCTAGCCACAGGTCGTGTGAGCCACTGTTCTTCACATGTTCCAGGTGGGCCGAGCCAAAGTTGAGCTAGTTCTTATGTCGTTTGTCCCTTCCGATTCCTCATCACCCAATAGACACGGTTAGACAAAAAATAGTAGAATCTTGATTTTCCAGAAAAAATATGTATATATATATATTTATATTTATTTCCAGAGATATACAGACGGCCTGGAACTTAGAATGCCCACTTGGAAAACGGAGAAAGATACACTTTAGGATATTCGTCCGTGTTCGGACATTTTTGTGCGAGTTTGGCATAAAACACTGGTGATTAATTACGCGGTGCGAGACTGATAGAATGTCTGAAATTACGTATTGGGAAAGTAAAAAAAATTCACATGAGTTTCATTTTGTACATGCAGACAAAAATGATATAGAATGCCATCAAAAGTACGTAGGCGAGAAAAATTGCCATATCAAGAACACGGACGAATCAGGCCCTTCCTAGAATTAGACTGCGTCCGCATGATTCATCCACAGACGCCGCGCCGAAACATTGTAAAATACGTGGATCTAGTGACATAGGATGTCCAGTTGATCGGGATGGCCGTAGGCAGAAAATTAGTCGGGTCATAGGCCCTCATAGCCCCAGAGGGCTCGCAAAAATTGTCACCGCGAACACGGACTTTTTTTTAGCCAAGAACATGTGAAACATCATGAACCGTTAGTTACATAGCGCGGAGCGACTGGAATCACCCGCCAGCGTCGCCAAATTCTGCGCTTACCAAGAAAAAATATTCTCGTGATAAATCATCGCCACAGAACAAATGGATTTTACATTGCGCGGAACAACAGACATCACTTTCCAACGTCACCAAATGTTGCGCCTGTCACAAGAAACCTATTCTCATGAGTATCTCACTTGCCAAAAGCTGGACAAATCAATTCCTTTTTATTTAAGAGTTTTTTAATCAGAAAAAGCAAGCGCCAAAACCAAGATTGCCAAAAGCTGGAAAAATCAAATTTCAATTTCTTTTTATATAATTCAAATTTTAATAGGAAAAAGCAACCACCAAAACCAAGATAATGCCACAAGCTGAACAAATCAAATTTTCAATTGCTTTTTAATTGGAATTTAAATAGGAAAAACAAGGATATTGCCAAGAGCTGGCAAATACAATGGAATGGAAAAACACTAAAATAATGAAAAATAATGGAAAAATTCAAATGGCAAAATAAATGGAAGGGTAAATCAAAATACTGGAAAATAATGGGGGATAAAGGAAAATAATGGAAATATATGAAAAAAAAGAGCACAATGGAAAGATAATGGAACAGAATNGGAAAATGTTGGACGCATAATGAAAAATAATGCGCAAAATAATGGAAGATATTAGAAAACAATGGAAAAGATTGAAAAATAATGGAAAATATTGGAAGATTTTGTCAGGCATTCTAAGTCCACATTTCCTGAAAAAAGGGGATAATGTGGTGCAGGCATTCTAACTCTATCAAAAACGGGCATTCTAAGTTCTAAGAAAATTAAATTTGGAAACCTGACAGGCATTCTAAGTTCCAGGCCGTCATTATAGTTATTTTTTGGATAACGATTTGTCTAAGTTTATTTGTTTAGGCAACAGTTAGACAGAGAAAAGTTGTCTAAACGGTAACACGATTTAGACTAGTTCTGCCGAAATAGATAAGACAGAATCTGCCTAAGACGGCAGATTCTGTCTGACAGCAACTTGAAAACTTCCACAAAACTACTTTGAAACTACTTTGAAACTACCTTGAAACTACCCCATGTTTTTTTCCATTCTTTCGGTGGAAAAGAAAAGAAAACTGCCATCAGGAAGAGAAAGGACAAGAAAGAAACAAGGAAAGAAGGAAACAAGGAACAAGGGAGCGAGGAAACAAACAAAAATACAAACAAATCAAACACGACCAACGCACACAAACAAAACAAAACAAAACAAAAAACAAAAAACAAACAAACAAACAAACAAACAAACAAACAAACAAACAAACAAACAAACAAACAAACAAACAGTTTATACAAAGAAGCAAACAAACAAAAACTAATGCAGAAACAAAATGAACACACACTTATGCAGGACATTTTTTGGCTATAAGTGCCATGTGGTGCTGTGATTCCACTTCTTTCCTTGACTAGAAACATCTGCTTTTCCTTTCAACGAGACAAGAGGGAAGTGAAAGGTCGTAGTGCCAGGAAACAACGTAGTGGAACAGCTTGTCAACAGTTTCACAAATGCAGGTACGTCAAGGTGATCAGCCCTGATATCACCAGCAACATTTTCCTCCTACTCCACTACTACAATATCATTACGACTACCTTATAGTTGCTGCTACTACTCCTACTACTACTTCTACTACTACTACTACTACTACTATTACTTCTACTACTACTACTATTATTACTATTATTACTACTACTACTACTGCTACTACTACTACTACTACTACTAATGTAGTTTTACTATCACTTCTACTGCTTCTACTACTACTACTACTATTACTACTACTACTACTACTACTACTACTACTACTACTACTCGAAGGAAGTTTAAATAGAAACTTCCGACAATATGGAGTAACAGCAGATGAAAAGCAGATGAGAAGAAGTAAAGTGAGGAGAAAGAAGCTGGAATCTCGCGAAAGTCAGAAGAAAGGAGATACATCCGCGTCAAATGTTAGAGAAGTCGCGAAATGCTGTGTTTTTTCAATGATCCGTGTGTCGGGTCAGTCGAAAAGTAGGCCTGTTAAAGCGGCGGGTGCGGAGTCATCTGGTGAGAGGATAAATCAAAAATTGCCGCCGCTGTGGCACATTTCCGAGTGAAAATGCTAAAAAACTGACGGTCTCGGAGCACTTTCTGAAGTAAAGATGTCGAAAAATTGCACGCCGCTGTGGCCAGAAGCACATGTCCAAGTGAAAATTCAAAAAAAAATTGACGGTCTCAGAGCACTTTTTTGAAGTTCTGATGTCGAAAAATTGCACGCCGCTGTGGCGAGAAGCGCACGTGTAAGTCAAAATGTACAAAATACTTGTGTTTTGGCACACTTTTTGAAGTTTAGATGTCGAAGAGTCAGTCAGTTACGAAGTTCGTCACTTAATCATTTAGTCAGGTCGTCAAGTAGTCAGTCAGTCAGTCAGTCAGTCAATTAAAGTCAGGTAGTACGTTAAGCAATCAATGAATTAGTCAGTTCGTCCAGTAGTCAGTGAAGTCAGTCACTTTGTCGGGTATAGTCAATCAGTCAGTTCGTCAATTAGCTACTTGGTCAGTTAGTGAGTCAGTCAGTCTAGCTAGTTGGTTAGTTAGCTTAGTTGGTTAGTTAGCTTAGTTAGTCAGTTAGTCAGTTAGTAGGATAGTCAATTAGTCAGTTAGTCAGTCAGTCAGTCACTTAGCCTGTTCGGCAGTTAATCAATCAGTTAATCAGTCAGTCAGTCAGTCAGTCAGTCAACCAGCCAGTCAGTCAGTCAGTCAGTCAGTCAATAAGGCAGTCAATTAGTCAGGTAGTCAGGATTTGTCAGTTGGTCAATTGGTCAGTTAGTCAGTTAGTCATGTTAGGCAGCTAGTCAAGTAGCTACCTAGTCAGTCAGGAAGTAAACCAGTCAGTTACTTAATCAATTAGTCAGTGGGTCAATTAGTCAGTCAGCTAGTGAGTTAGTTAGTTAGTTAGTTAGTTAGTGAGTTTGTTATTTAGTCAGTAGGTCAATTAGTCTGTTCGTCAGCCAATCAATTAGTCAATCACTTAGTCAGTTAGCTTGCCAGTCAGTCAGTCAGTAAGTCAATAAGTCAGTTCCTCACTTAGGCAATTAGTCAGTTAATCAGTTATTCCACCAGCCAATTAGTCAGTTTGCTAGTTAGTCAGTTGGTCAGTGTTTTTGCTCTGGCATCCATGACTCACAACAAGCAATCTCTCCAATTCTTTTCCTATTCTTGATTCCACCACCGCCTTGCGCGGTACTACTGGTACTACCTGGACTATTACTGTTATTATTACTTTTGCAATTACCACTACCACCATTACCTCGACAACTACCACTACCACTACTACTGGACTATTATACTACTTCTTTACGATACTACTATACTCTTCTCGCTGTTCCTATTACTCCTACTACTCCTTCTATTGCTATTACTCCTACTACTCCTACTACTACTAATACTTTTACTACTACTACTACTATTACAAGTACTTTTATTACTACTACTACTACTACTTCTACTACTACTACTACTACTACCACTACTACTACTACTACTACTACTCGAAGGGAGTTTAAATAGAAACTTCCGACAATATGGAGTAACAGCAGATGAAAAGCAGATGAGAAGAAGTAAAGTCAGAAGAAAGAAGCTGCAATCGCGCGAAAGTCAGAAGAAAGCAGATACATCCGCGTCAAATGTTTTCAGAAGTCGCGAAATGCTGTGTTTTTTCAATGATCCGTGTCTCGGGTCAGTCGAAAAGGAGGCCTGTTAAAGCGGCGGGTGCGGAGTCATCTGGTGAGAGGATAAATCAAAAATTGCACGCCGCTGTAGCACATTTCCAAGTGAAAATGTTAAAAAACCGGCCCCGGAGCACTTTCTGAAGTAAAGATGTCGAAAAATTGCACGCCGCTGTGGCGAAAAGGACATTTTGAAGTGAAAATGTAGAAAACACCTCAGCTTCGGAGCACTTTTTTGAAGTTTTGATGTCGAAAAATTGCACGCTGTGGAGAGAAGCGCATTTGCACATGAAAATGTTAAACAACAGACGGTCTCGTAGCACTTTTGGAAGTTCCGACGTCGGAAAATTGCATGCCGCTGTAGCACGAAGCGCGTTTTGAAGTCGAATGCGCAAGACACCTCAGCTTCGGAGCGCTTTTAGTAGTTCAGATGTCGAAAAATTGCACGCCGCTGTGGCGAGAAGCACATTTGCCAGTGAAAATGCAAAAAAACTGATGGTCTCGGACCACTTTTTGAAGTTTTGATGTTCAAAAATTGCACGCCGCTGTGGCGAGAAGGGCATTTCCAAGTGAAAATGCGAAAAAAACTGACGGTCTGTTCAAAAATGTCGAAATGTTAAAAACTGACGGTCTCGGAGCACTTTTGGAAGTTCTGATGTCGGAAAATTTGCACGCCACTGTAGCGCGAAGCACATTTCCAAGTGAACATGTAGATTAGTCAGTTAGTAGATTAGTCAACTAGTCAGAATCAGTTAGTCAGTTCTCTGTTGGTCAATGCGTCAATTAGTTAGATAGTCATATAGTCAGTTCGTCAGTGAGTCAGTTAGTCAATCAGTCAGTTAGTCAGTTTGTCAAGTATTCAGTTAGTCAGTCAGTTCGTCTGTTAGTACACTAGTTAGTCAATGCGTCAAATTGTTAGTTAGTGAGTTAGTCAGTGAGTCAGTTAGTCAACCAGTCAATCAGTCGGTTATGGTCAGTTAGTTGAGTAGTCAAGTAGTCAGTCAGTCAGTGACAACTAGTCATGTAGTCAGTTAGCCAATTAGTCAGTTAGTGAGTTGGACGGTTGGACAATTAGTTAGTCTTTTTGATCTGACATCTGTGATTCACAACAACCAATCTCTCCTATTTCCTATTCTTGAAACTTCCGCCACCGCCTTGCGCGGTACTACTGGTACTACTTGTACTTCCACTACATCTACTACTTCTACTACTACTACTACTACTACTACGACTACTACTAC
This sequence comes from Breviolum minutum Mf 1.05b.01, assembly GCA_000507305.1. Classification (NCBI taxonomy): domain Eukaryota; class Dinophyceae; order Suessiales; family Symbiodiniaceae; genus Breviolum; species Breviolum minutum. The sequence goes on along the minus strand of DF244810.1, from coordinate 1,289 downwards.
TACTACTACTACTACTACGACGCTTACTTTTACTATTACTTCTTTTACTACTACTTTTCTTCTACTGCTACTACTCTATGTCTTTTTTTTTCTCATATAAGTCCTACTACAACTGTTTTGTACTGCTATGCCTACGACTATTACTCCTGCTGCTGTAGTGCTATAGTCCATTCCTTCTTTTATTCTATTCCGTTCCTACTTCCGCTATTTACTACTAGTCTGCACTGTTCTCACATGTCTCTCTACAAACTCTTGTTTTGGAAACTCTTGTTTTGGTTTTCCATCGAATGTTTCCTGAAGCCATCGCACAACAACACAAAACTCTCGGCGAAGGGCTCTCATTGGTAAAACTCTCAAATGGTCACAACTCTTTCAGGGTTTGATCTCATGAGTATTTTGCTTGGCACCACAACATTTGCGTGTTTCCACAATTGGCTTTACCCAACCAAGAAGGCCTTTCTCTCCAGACCACACAGTCGAACAGCTTTTCTGTCTTTAGTCGTCATCTTGCAATGTCAAATGCAAAGCAATCCGATGCCTTCTGAACATTTTACCAATGGTTTGGCCAGGTTGCAGGCCATTAACAGAAGATTTTGCAAGGCGCGCCTTTCTCCTCTTACTTCGCTGGACCGATCTATTTTGTGTGGTGGAAGAAGTACCGTTCTCCACATCTACGACTGCATCGCCAAATTCTATTATATTTGAAGTTGAACCTGGAGATTGAGTCGCTCTGCCGCAGGAAGAAGCACTTGCATTCAAGCACAAGATTTCAACAGTGCTTTTGTTGTTGACTGGTATCGCCGAGCACTTTTTGGAGGAGCGTCTCTTCAATTTAAAGCAAAAAGCACACTTCTTGCAACACATCAGCTTGATGACTGACTACCTTAATCCGCGCCTTGCCGCGGAGCTTTGGATGAACTCGTTCAAAAATGGAAGTCTTGTTCAGGTACCTGTGCTGGTAGGGTACTGCATAAGTATCGTAAAACCCAAGAATATTTCGCCACACTCTGGCCAAGTTTGCATTTTGGTCACCTGTCAAAACGTATTTTGTTAACAAACTCAGCACCGACCCGTATGTGAACTGGTCGTGTCCAAGGTATTTCACACGCATCCAATCGAAACTGATGAGATGTGGTGTAGAATTGGGAAGCTCAAATAGTGGAGATGGCGAACGGCAAAGGCCAAGCTCTCATAAGCAACGTTGCGCCATCCTGCAGTCTCATTGAAGTTGGTCCAGCTAAGATGGCCTGGTCCTTCGCGCCGACAAAGGCTGCTAGGGCCTGAGGCAA
>DF244809.1:2045-23477 GCA_000507305.1 Breviolum minutum Mf 1.05b.01 | reverse complement strand
GACATCGACCTTGTGGTGAACCTTCACCACTTTCCCAGTGTAAGGGCTGGTCAACTCCACAGAAGCCTGCCAGGACCCAGAAAGCAACAAAAGGCACGATCTCGATATAATTCCTTGAATGGATTTGCATGTCAAATCCACAGAAAACCAATCAAAATCCAGCCTTGTCGCTTTCCACGGCGCAGACATTATCCATTTCTTTGACCTTGGTGTACATGACATTGCTACGACGCTACAACTCAGGAATTGAAATGAGTCTCTGGCCATGTCGCCCTCCTTCACAAACCACTCTGTCAGCTGAACCTCTGCAATGCCTTCGCCAATGTCAGCCTTGGAGAATACAAAGCAAAAAGTCTCACACGGTCACATTGTCACAATATCAAATCTTGTAGCTGTTGCATGGCAAGTATTTCTAAACTCTTGCGGCGAGTAACCAACTTGAATTGNGCTGGACAGCTAGGCAACAAGGAGATGTCCTGGACAGCACTTGGAAAGGGAGGAGACAGCTGCAAGTAAAAATTTTCCTGTTTGTCTTACTTTGTTTTTCCAGGTATACAGCTTAAATTCGCCCAGTTGCACCTGAAAAAACGTGGTCTTGGAGCTTGCAATGGGAGAACATCTGCTCTCACCTTGTCTCATTTTATTGCTACTTTTGAAAGCCTTGCTCAGTCACAACACGTTTTAAATTTCAAATCACTTGAATCATCTTGAATCACTTGGATCCTGGCGAAATGTCTTGACACAACCTCAATTCCGAAGTGCATCAATTAAAATGTCAGCTTGTTTCTTAACCACCCATTTCAGAATTTCAATACCTTTAAAAATGAGTTTGGTTAGCTATTTTCTCATCCAAAGCACCGTAGCGACCGAAGGAAAACGATGAAGGCGTCGAAGACGAAGGAGACGACCGGCTGCAGCCGCCATTGCTACAGTTCGGCAGCCTGGCTCAGGCGGTTTGAGCTCAAAAACACATGTCCGGTTTTCGAAAACAAATTTTCGCGAGAAAAACAAAAAAAACAAACAGCTAATAATTGCTGTAAGATTTCACCTGCCCTTTACTTGCCCTTTGGCAGTTGGAATTTGAATACAAGCAAACTAGTTGTACTAAACCAACCTTGAATTTCTTCTACACCATTGAATCACTGAGAGGGCACACAAATGGCATTTTCTGAAAATGGATGTAAAAAAGTTTAAGAGATAAAGTTTGGCACAAGTCGAAACCATACCGAAAAATGTTCCGACATGAAATATGTCATCGCGTGTTGCGGTTTGTTTTTCAATGTGTGTTTGACAAATACAACGAACCAAACGAGCCGAACAAACAAACAAAGAAGCAAAAGTCCGGCAAATGTGTTGTCAGTACTGGTCATGTTCTTTTCAGTTTTTGTTGTGCGATTGTGAAGAAATTGAATCCGCAAGACTCTCACAAAGGATTTGTCGGCTTGAGATTCGACAATTCAAGTGTTGCAGTTCAACCTGTCGCCCGTAAGAAGCCGGACATATGTGAGCAAAAGCAATAAAGGGAAAGGCATACAGAGTAGATGACACCACGAATCATTGCTGTGTAGTAGTTCATTTTGGCTCAAACATGATGAAACGAATTCTTAGCATTTTGGCATATGTTGGTTTCCCCGCTGAACATGCAAACTACAAAACGACAAGAGAATGATCAACTATCAAATGTCATCAAAAAATGATAAACTAATTTCTATACTAACCCACTCGTGCGCTGAATTTCCACGGGCCTGCGTCCGTTTTAGTCATTTAGATATCTGTGCTCAAACAAGAAACACATAAAATGCAAGGAACTTATTGCATGTTTTATGTGAACCAAATGTTTCCAGATTGAATACTTTGTGGATAGTTTCTTCTTATGATGGATGTAAATTAGTTGCAGGAGTTGCAGAACATATAGCCACATACAAATGAGCTTATAGAACTTAAATCCTGAACATTCTGATTGCAACCAAGGAAACATGTAAGCAAGTTATAAGTAACATAAATGTAGGATAAGTACTTTTGTTTATTTTTTGTTGACCATGAACTTATATTTTTCATTTTTCAAAAAAATTGCAGCAATCCAAAACGCCAATTTGGACTGACTTTGTTCTAAGTTTTGTGTTTGTGATGCTCTTCATCACCCGTGCGACATTTTATTCATTGTACGCCAATTTGGGTCAATGATTCAAAATTTTTTGGTTTCCGGTCATTGCTTTTACGCAAGGAACGCGTGTGCATATGATTTATGGCGGCCTTTCAGCAGGCAACAAGGTTTTCTGCGGCTGAAGTTTTCAGGACTTCAGAAAACAAACCCAAAAAGAAAAGATCTTTATCACTGAGCACCTTTGCAACACCGTCGGACAGGTCACTAAGGGCTTTCAAGCATCTCTTGCCAACACGGCCAAACAGCTGAGCTTCAGCGAACTGCATACGACCCCTAAGACGCCTAGTTTCTATCCGAGGGATAGTGCCCTTGCAGACTACAGTATTGACAGCCTCCGAAAGTTCAGCAACACGGTTCGGGGTGTCCCTAACATAAGCTGTTCCACGGGCAAAATCACTCATGTCGATTTCAATTCCAAGCGCTCGACACGTTTTGCCAAAGGGAACATATTTGCCTCCGGATTCGGCAAAAATCCACCCTGTTAGTTTGAACAGGGATTCAATGGCTGAAGAAATGCTTCTGCTCAAGCATGGTGGTGCCCAAACAATGTAGTCGTCATGGAAGGTAGACCACATGATATTGAGCAACTTCACCCCCACATGCCATATGGCGCGTGCCACATCGTCTCTGGATCAAACACTGGAATACATGCCTTTTCTTTGCCTCTCTTACTCAGTCCTGTTTGTCTATAAGCACACTTAAGGTCATACGTCCTGACTGCAAGTTCAAAATCAGAACCTGCAGCTTTGGATGTTTCGAACCATTCAGTGAGTGCTGCCGCAATGACATCGACTGTGTGCAAAGATTGGGATTCAAACGTGGTCGTTGCATGATTCACGTCACTGTTGCTGAAATCATCTGTGGGTCGAATCTTGGGACCCTGCTTGACACCAAAGCGACGAGAATGGGCTGAGACGGCAAAACATCTTTCTCTTTGCAAGGACCCTCCAACCAACCGGATGCAACTTCTTCCAATGTCTGGGCCCAGACACCTGGATCAATGTCAGGATCACCTGAACTGCAAGCCAGACTGGCACCTCGATCTCTCAGCAAAATAGCTCGCAAGCTAAGTGCCTCATCCGTCAAGAGCGCCGGGCTGATTTTGCTAGGCAACACACCAGTCACAGGCACTTGCCCTGTCAAATCTGCCCCGCCGACTGCCGCAAGGTCATCATAGCCTGATGCTTCCAACATCTCTTTGAACAACAACAAGCGTTTGCCCCTGGTAGCTGAAGACACAACAGGGTCCATCGATTGCTTCAAATCAGCATCGCTACTATGCAACTCGCCCGCTCTATCAGTCCACCTTCTGACGACTTTGGCACGATTTTCAGCGATTTCACTGGCGGTCGAACTGCAATGATAGTGAATCACCTGTTTCAGAACACCGGGCAAACAAACACTCGGAGCAAACGGGTTCGTACTTTTGATGGCTCAATCAACAGATTGGTCTCATTCCAACAAGAACCCGTGCACTTGAAGATTCACTACATTAGGCGAAACATCGCGCTCAGCAATGCGCATACTAACTTTAGCCACTTGGAATGCTGACACCACTCTTCCATGTAAAGTTGCAATATCAGCTGATTCACCATCACCCCCCACTTTGATTTTATGAAGCAGCTTTGCACTTGTTGATCAGTCAGTGACACGAAAATGTTTGAATAAGGTGAAAATATGGGTGGCAACTTGTTTCCTGTGGGTTTGTGAAAACCACGTAAGAGAGTTACGGGCCTTTTTCACTGGTCGTTCTTGAGCCAAAGTCGTGTCCAACTTAAGTGTGAAACACTCGTGCTAGTCTTCCAAAAGACTCTCTCTAACTTCTAACTCGGAGCTACGCAGTCTAAAACAGAACCTAAACTGGTTCTCTTCAAAGCACTAAACTCTAAACACGGTGGCTGTCTATTCTCTCCAAAAACAAACAAAACAAAGAAACACAAGGTCAGCACTCCCTAATACCATCACACGAGAGAACTACACCTCTAGAACCTAACTTTCACACCCCTTCTTGTAGTTCGGCCGGAAATACATCTTAAGATCCCGACAAGTCGTCCTAAGCGTCTTAAATTAAGCTCCTGGCTTCTCATCTAAGCTTCCAACCATGTTAAGGCGCAAACCATTAAGCTCCAGACAACATAACCTAAATGTTTTTGTTGTTGTTGTTTACCCCTCAGACTTTCATGTTCCTTTCATGAAGAACTCGAAGTTCTTTCAAAGATGAACATATTCAATGTCGACTGTCATCATCGGGGTGTTGTTTTGTGTTAAGACCAAGACAGGGCCTTCATGTTCAACATGCTGTGGATGCGCTACCCCGGCGGCTCCACCCACTAAACCTATCTTCCTTGTGGATGCGCTACCTTGGCTGCTCCACTTTTATCATTTCATGCATCAACATCTCATGAAACAAAACATCTGCAAGACAACTTCATGACATGAACCTCCATGAAATCATGACATCTGAATGAATTTATCTGGCAAAACAACCCCTTTTTCGAACACCCAAGATGCATCCCTTAGAGGGGTACCCTCGCAAAATTTTTCCCGGATCCTAAACCTTAAACTCAAATTCTCAAAGTCCTCCAATCTGAGCCTCTTCGATCTGGAAAAACTGCAAATGCAAAGGTGGGTCATTACCGCGAAATCTCCAAATCCTAAACCCTAAACTCCATCTGGAATTTCCTGATGATTAAAGATTTTGGAACTCGACCTCCTGAGAGGGCCACTATCGCGAATTTTTCCAACCCTAAACCCTAAACTCCAAGTTATCAAAGTTGCACGCAACTCTCACATCTTGAAACCTTCATCTTCAAGTCATGCAACATTGACTGCGTCTTGCCATGAAAATCTGAGAATCTAAGCCACGTGCCTTTTTGACTCATTCTTCTCATATCCTGGCTTCTATGGTCGTCCACAATTTGTGGGAGTGATACCTGGATTCAATGTCAACCGAAGACAATACCTAGAAAGACGGGTTCTTTGTTGAAATCTATTCAGCTCCTCCTCAATAGTCGAACTGTATGAAACCCTCTGCCAGGTTGAAGCATGAGAGATCCATAACTGAAATTGAAAATGTCGTTTCAGCAACCGGAATCAAAATACCTCATCCAAGTGTTTTACCAAAGCTCACTTATAGGCGTCGATTGTACTTCCAAGTACCTGTTGTAGAGGTTCAGGGAGAATATGACGAACTTCCATAAGGAAAAGATCTTCGAAACGAAGCTCAATTTCTGTCATCGGATTTGGTCCTAAGAACGGGGTCCCGACCACATCGTCTTCCTCAAGGGGAGACTCTTCCTCACCTTCCTCTTCAGGAAAAACACTTTCAATGTTTGGTTGGTGCGCACCTGCATCTGCTGAGTCGTGGACCACCAATCCATCTTCCAGTTCTAACAGGTCCATGCTGACATCAGGTGTTTCAGACATTCTTTCACTGCCAGTGACTCCGTTTTGATTCAAAACTCACAATGAAATCATGCTTGAGCCACAGACATGCAAAAATTTGACATCTGAAATCAACTCACGGCTTCTCAGAAGTACATGAATATGCAACTTGCACAAACCAACTCAAAAGGCATCTCTTTGACATTGAAACCTCTTCACTGCTGACCAATCTTTTCAGCTCTTTTTCACAAGCAAGCCGGATTGAGGATTTACTTCCCCAGAACTTCAAAAACCATCATCGTCCAAAAGACGTTCAAATTTGGGCTCTTGTCAGCCATACTTCCATACTTCCCGGCACTCAATTGATCTTCTCGAACTTTGTCAATTCATATAAGACCCGACCGTCTTCGAGGGTCTCCTTCAATTGCAGTCCTCCATACCATTGGTATTGTTCCTTTGCGGACTTGTGAAGGATCTCCCCACACATCTTGGATAAGAATCCATGTGCTGTGATCTTCATAGTCACCACCACGAAATCCTTGTGTTTCAAAGGTTCTCCCTGGCCATAGGTCTGCAAATGCCACTCATGGAAGTACTCGGGATACTGCCTCCATTTTCGAGGACTTTAACCCAAATCGGCCTGATGTCTCTTCAGGCATAGGATATGATCCGTTTAGGATCGACTCTGCCTGCTTCTCAGTCACCCCGAAGAAAAGACTCTTGACATCCAAATTCTCCATCTCTTCTCAAATCAGCGGGGAATGAAACAAATGGTTAACAGCTTGGACCAAACAAGTCTCTGTTCAATCACAAAACAATGCACAACTCAAAATGCAATTTCTCTTGACTGAAACATATCAAGTCTCAAATGAAATGCAAAATGATCAACCTGCTGTTTTTCTGACTTCCTCGAATCAAAACTACAATCCCAAAGTTGACCTATCCAACTTCAAAGTACATACAGAAAATCAAATCTCTCTTGCAACCATTGCACTCTCTCAAGGTCATTGTTCTCGTGAACTACTGCAATCTCTGCTTCCAAAGATGCTATGGCTCGTGCCCTAGCTTCCTGCATCTCTTCCAACGCAGGTCCTGATGGATCATTGTTCCTATCGATCTGGAGCTGTCTCTGTTCCAAATCATCAAGGTCCAAATCTTGGAGAAACTCCAACATCTCTTTATACATCTTTTCTCCTTCAAATCCATGGGAAGCAAAGTAACGCTTGGTGAGAAACCTCACAAGTTCACCAAAATCTTCTTTGTAAGTCCCAACCTCGTGCATAGACTGCCCTGAAAGTATTGTCATCCAGATATGCAGTATAATCACCATTCAGGGACTGCAATCCCATATGAAGAAGACCACGTTGGTTCTTCCAGAACTCCAACCTTGAAGAGTTGCTTCAACTGCCACATTGATTGCCAAGCTTTGATGCGTCCTAGAGTATTCATCTCAGTAAAGAACTTTTGCATCACCATAAGCAAAGCAACTTCACTGTTCTTGCGCCAGTCTGCGAAACTTGGATTGCGCCGACCATAGTCGAGGTCACCCGTCCACCTCGTCCCTTCTCAGTGGACCATCGTCAAAGTGTCGAACCTCCATCCAGAAGTCCGGGTCACTAACCTCTGACATTCCATATCGATTGTAACGAGCCACCTTATCCTCATGGCTCTCACTGGGCTCATCTTCAATTGGTGGGTCACGATCCCTTCGCAGTCGCTTATAAAAGACGAAGCTAGTGGCCAGCACAAAAAGTGTGGCAAAGATCATCTCAAAACCCCCTCAAACCCAAAATGAGAAGTTCGATAAGAATCTTTGGATTGAATCCAAGAAGCTGGAGCCATTCAAGCATGAATCACAAACTGAGAATGAATCCACATCTCAACTCCCTTCAAGAAACAAAAACAAAATGTCTCCATGAGAAATGACATCTCTCAAAAATGAAATCTTCACATCTGGAAAACCCAAACTGTGTTCAGATCACACTTCTCTTTTTCGACTCAACTCTCGAAGAGCCAATCAGGTCGGCAAATGCCAAATTCTAGAGACTTACGCTCCCAAACTCTGGCACTGCAAAAGAAATCTACTTCCCACATTTCATTTCAAAATCAAATCTCACCCCCAGATCACGGGGAAGGTCCCAAATTTGGAGGTGGAACTCCAGCCATAGATGCTGCCACTTGTGGAGGCGGATAGTAGCCAACGGGCATAGTAGGAGGCATCCCAGGTGGGAAACCATAAGGAGGAATAAATCCTTGACCATCTCCTGCAGAAGGTACAGGAGGCACATTGCCAGATGAGGCTGCACCAGGGCGCTGGTGTCATTGGGGCTGTTCCCCCAGGTGCAGCTTGAAGTTCTCCTCACTATTTCGTCATGAGCTGAGCCTTCTTTTCCAATGTTCCAGAATGCTCTTTACCCGTTCACGGGTGGTAGAACTTTGCCAATTTCCTCGCCGGGTCGGCACCCTGGGCTGCCAAAGGACGCTTCTTGGAATCCTGCATCTCCTTTGTGATATTGGTAGATGCCTCACCCACAACCAACCTCATCTCATTGCACAGGGCTGTGTTCGTCTCAGGAATGAGCTCCATCACTGAAACCAGGTTGCGGTTTATAGTTGCAAGAAGACTTCCTCCTTTAGCATCTACAGTTCCTGCATCTGCTTGCTTTCCTCCGCTTCGGATTTCTTCCAAAGACCAGTGCGTGTTCTTGAGTGAGTCATTGATGGTGTTGATCCCTTTTCGGATGTGCTTGTAGATTTCGTTCTGGCCATCCATCATACTCACAATCTTATTGTGGCGAGTTTCAAACTCCTGGGCATTGCTAATAGGTTTCCACCTATATCGTCCGTCATGGACTGCAACTTCTCCTACTGATTGCTCAATTCACTGACTATTTGCTCGAGAACCTCGATCTTTTTCTCCCAACTTGTCGAGATTCCGCACTAACGGCCTTCATCATGGAACATTGGGCCTTCAAACTCAATAGACGGGCTTTGATAAGCTTTTCACCATCTTGCCCTTCCAAAGATGTTGTCAGCTCCTGGACAGCTTGAACAAGAGCTTCACTCTCGGTGAGAAGGGTAGTAACCTCCAGGCAGGTGTCTTAATGGCTGTGATCTCTGGCGGGATTGTAGTTTGAGCTTCCCTCTCTGTGTTTTGATCTGCCGTTGCTGCTACACCAGCTGTAGGAGCAGTAGGATCCGCCATTTCAAGAAGTCTCGAAAGAAAACTTGGTCACGAGTTTGATGGCTTGGTAAAAGCTCTCACAAAATTCACATCTTTCTTCAAAAGACGGCTCAAACTTTCATTATCAAAATGAATTCCCTCTCGAAAATCCGATCTCAAACGAAAATCCATCTTCAATTCAATGAAATCCAACAATCTGGAAAAATCACCAAAAACCAACAAATCACAGAAAATCTCAAAATCAAACAGGTCCAGTTGAAAACTCTGGCCACAAGTTTCCATTCGGCTTGTTCAAAATTGATCTTTGCTGTTGAAACGTTTCCGTTTGTCTCTGGCCGAGCCAGCACTGATTTCCAACAGAGAAAAGTTCGTTTATTGTCTCCTGCCGTGCAGGCATCAGTCTCCAACAAAGAAAACCCACACCGTTTAGCAAAAACACTAAGGCAATAGGCAGACGTGCACACTAACAAGCATTAGGTAACTAAGTTAGCTAACCTCGGTAGCAAAGATAGGGTGAGACGTCCACAAAATCACCACAACCAATTCTCAACGTGCATCACATGAAGGTGTTTCCAACTCAGTATGAAAGACGAAACAATGAGAAAAGAGAAAATGATGATATCATGAACTGCAAAAGGATGAAACTTGACTCCCCTTCTTGGATACCACGAATCGCTGAGCCAGAAGGTCTTGAAATATTCAACAAAATTCAGCTGCTTATCCCCTTCTTGATCTGTTGGTCCTGCAACCAATCCCACTGCTTCAACCAAATTGGTCCACAAACTCAAAGGTTTGAGTGACTTGGTCAAACCGTCGGATGGATTCTCTTCACCCTTCCAATGAGTGATGGACAACTTGCGAGTTTTGTGCAAATGTTGACAATACTTCACACGCAACTCTAAGTGCCTCACTGGACGAAGCAAACCGTCCATCTTGCCCATACTGATGGCTGTTTTGGCATCATTGAACATCCTAAGACCCATTTCTCCAATAGTTTGTTGAGGCATACCTAAAGGATCAAGGGGATTCCCTGAATCACTGTTTGCAACAACATTCCAATGGATGCCATTTCTTTGGCTGTTTCAACAATGGAAATGATTTCAGCCTCAGCAGATGACAAAGCTGCAACTTCCTGCTTCCTCGAAAAGAATTTGATGCAACACCCCTTGTATATAATGATGGCTCCAAAAACTGAATCCAAACCCCAAGAGGCATCACAAAATGAAACGACTTCCTTCGGCTCTCCAACATAAGGACACTGAGTTGCTGGCATTCTCTGCACAAGATGAAGATGCATGGCCAACCATTTCAAAAATGTCCTCATGCAATGTTCAGCCGCAGGATTAAGTTTCGCCTGAAAACGAGACAAAAAGCGAAATTGGAAAAGATAAATCTGCTCTTGAAAGTGCTGCCCAAGCTAGTTGACCTAGAACCCTCCGATAAGGCTGTCCTGCTGCGCCAGTCAAAGGTTCTTCACCAAACTTCTTGACAGCTTCCTTGTGAACATCTTCCAACTTAGGCATGATGCCTGTTCCTCCTGTTTTAACAGACTCGCCCCAACTCTCGGAAATCGAAGTCATGTACTGACGGTTCACACCAAAGTACAATGCTGATTCACCTTGGAACGATAAAAAGTCCTACCAAGGAATTCCAGTGCTCCTTTCTTACGACTTGGCATCCTCCCAGTCACCTTCATTTTCCAAATAGCTTAGAGCTTCAGCAAGTCGTCGACATACACCAAGATCAAGACGAGCCCTCGTTTGGTAGACAATCGAAACAAGGTACTTTCAAAAGTGTCTTCTCCTCCTAAAGAATAAACTGTCCGCTGTAGCTGATAGAACCACAACAAAGGTGCCCTACACAATCCAGTCATTGCCTTGTTACGAAGACAGGCGCTGTAGTGTGGAGGCCACCTGCAACTGTTTCAAGGAGTCGCTGTCTGATATGAGTAAAGGTGCGTGAAAGGTAAGAAAAGAGACGATAGCAAATCAGAAGAGTAGGACACAAGGGGGGTAGAGAGTCTAGGTGAATATCTTCGGGCTCTGCAATGGCGAGATCCACATCCTCAGTTGGTAATGCAGATGAGAGGGGATCAATTGATTGTTCAGTAGACGGAAAGTATCCAATACGTACCCGGGGTGAGAATACCGAAGAATGATTCTGCACGAACGAACGGAGTATAGTGAGGTGGTTTTGAGAAGGCGTAAAGAGAAGAAGGAACGATTTAGAGAAACAGGAGGCGGTAATCCAGCCTTGTGAAGAGAATTTGATAGGAGAAGTATCGAAGTGGGGGATAGGAAAGGAAGAGTCAGGGGAAGTTTCAATGAGGACAAAATGGGGGGTATGGAGAGTGAGATTATCACAATGAATTAGAGAGAGCGTAAGTGGTTTCTCTGGAAAGAGAAGATTCAAGTTGTCGAACCATTCAGTGTCCAGGGGAGAGATGAACAAGTGAAATTCATTGCTATCGGGGCCTGAAAAATAGTGTATAGGAGGGTCACATTCGGGAAGAAGATGAAATGAGACTGTACTGAGAATGTCTTGAGCACGAGGTCCTCCTTTGTAAGGGTGTGAAAGGTCGAGTGGGATTCGTGCTGTAGCGTTATCAGATTGACCCTGGAAACGTTGAAAGTGTTCAGATTGTGTTTCGAAGGGATAAAGGGTGAGGGGTTTAGGAGAAGAGGAAAACAAAGGTTCCAAAAAGGAAAGAGTGTAACTGAGTTGATCGAATTCAAATGAAAAGGGGAACTGCTCCGCAGGAATAGTTTGAAGGAGGGTAATAGATGCAGTAAAGGCTAAATAAAACTTCTTCAATAATACCACTATGAGAGCGCGCGATTTTAATTTGTGGGTCATTCTGACAAAGGAATCTAAGACGTAAGAATGAAAGGAAGTCAGGGTGCCAGAAAACTTCACTTGTAGTCCCAATATTGTCCCTGGCGATCTGTACTTCAACAAAAGCATGTTGAGTCGATGGGATAATTGTGACATGAATTTGGTCAGATAGTTTCTCAAAGGACAGTTTACAGGAAGAGCTAATGAACGATGATGGAATAGATATATTGTATTCATGAGATGACAAAACTAATTTTTCTATCTGCAAAGGAGTAGCCAAGTAAAGAAAAAAATTTTGGGTATGCATGTATTTAATTGAGTGATGCTGAAATAATTCAATATTCAATTAAGGGAAGGTAATCNAGAGTCTTTACAACTGGGTCCTGCCAAGATGGTGGTTGTCCAGAAGTAAAGAAGATTAATAGGAGATCTCCTGAGACCTGTAACCAGTATCTGGAAAAGCTCTACACTTGGATTCTATTAAAATGGTTGTTCAGATTACTCGGAAGAGGAAGATAAAATAATTATAAGAGAGAGTCTTTACAACTGGGTCCTGCCAAGATGGTGGTTGTCCAGAAGTAAAGATGGATAATATGAAATCTTATGAGATCCGTAGCCTGTAAAAAGGAACTCTTGAAAACTGGGTCTTACCAAGATGGCAGTTGTCCAGAAAAAAGTTGGAAGAGTATATATCAGAACCAGGTCCTACCAAGATTGGCGGTTGTCTGGTAAGTTGAGGTTATACGTTGGAGTCTTTACAACTGGGTCCTGCCAAGATGGTAGTTGTCCAGAAGTAAAGATGATGAAAAGGGGACTCTTGAAAACTCGGTCTTACCAAGATGGCAGTTGTCCAGAAAAAGTCGGAAGACTATATATCTGAACTAGGTCCTACCAAGATGCAGTTGTCTGGAAAGTAGAGGTTATACGTGAATGTTTTTACAACTGGGTCCTGCCAAGATGGTGGTTGTCCAGAAGTAAAGATGATGAAAAGGGAACTCTTGACAACTGGGTCTTACCAAGATGGCAGTTGTCCAGAAAAAGTAGGAAGAGCAAATCTGTGTTGATGGAAAGTATAATTCAAAATGATTTTTTTTGAACCAAGCTGCGCGCGTCATTACAACTGTGGCAGTCATTGAACTGTGCGAGAATTGTCATTGTTAGACAACGGGATCAAAGGAAAGGTCAGGCACAATAAAAACAAGGCAAACCAACCAAACAAGCCCAAACAAGAAACACCCAAAACCAAACAAGCAAAGAAACCCATTCCTGACCAATCGAATAAAAGGTGAAACAAGGTGAAACAAGCTCAGGCTCTCACGGCAAACTACAATCCCCGGCTCTCACAACGTCTTCAGCAAAAAATAGTCGAAGGCCAATGTGGTGTGTGGTTACACAATAGCAGTACCATCGTCGACTTGCTTCCGCTTCTTTCTCCTCCTCTCGGATACGTCTTGCTGACTATCAAGGAACTGCAGTGATATGACTTGTTCTTCCTCTCGAACTTGTGTATACGTGTCAGTAAAAATTCTTTGTTCGCCAGGAAACACCACGGGTGGAGCTGGCTGGCGTAGCTGCCATAGCTGGTTTTGTGCCGTGCTCCAAATACGCCACGCAATAGGATCACCGTCAGTGCGAAGTTCATCTTTCATATCATCTCTAGGCCGATTAGACCTGTTGGTAAAGAGCCGCTCTTCTCTCTCCGAGAGCGGGTACCAACCAGGCCCTTTGGTTTCCAGATGCAGCTGCAGTAGTCGCCATTGTGGGTGAATATTGCCCCACATGCTTGGAACATCATACTTCTTCCTTAGGTGGTGAAAGTCATAGCCTGCCACTCTGCGCAAGTTGCTGGCTCCCAACATAGACACATCAGGCCACACAGTGGGCAGGGCGTAGACTCCTGCGTACCACTCATCTAATGACAGGTCATTGGGAAGAAACACCGAGAGTTGCAACTTCTCGGCCCTAGTGATGGCCCAGCGAGCGGCACCCTTGATCCTGAACACCCCTGCAATGACGCCTTGCCTCAAAGTAGGAAGGGCGGCAAGATACCTTTCGACAGGCAGCTGTATCCAATCCGCTTTGATGGTGCCCGTTAACATCCGGATGTTGCTATCTTTGTAGTGGCCCACCTTGAACTGCATCCTCCTATTGGCATTTGCTTCCTGCCACTGCCTCTCAATGTTATCCGTAGCCACCTGGTCCATCCAAGATGGGTGGGCAGCTGGGTAGGCATCCTCCTTGTGTTGCAACTGGTGCAGTACCACAGAGGCCCAGTGGGCAGGAAACCACTGCAGAGTATCCGCATAGCAAATACCACCAATCCAGTCAGTAAATCTGGTGCCAGAAGCAGACGGTTTCCATTTCTTGGGTGGCCGGGGGTGTGCGGAGATACGGGCCAAACCACTGCTGGGTCCATTCCTTTCGCCAGTCCTTGTGGCATTGTAACGAGACGATGAATGCAGCAGTTCCTGAAAGATGGGCTGCACCCAGTAATTGGAGCATAAAAGATGCGCCGTCCTGTCATCATAGAGTCTTTTGGTAGGATGTGTCCGCATCGCCCGAAGGATGGCAGCCACCTCCTTGGCCAAGTAAACAGCAAGCATCATAGTGAACCTGGCGAAGGGAAGACAGTGATTCCTCGAAATCTTTCCGTGTTGCATAGACCTCCCAGCAACACCCAGCTAACACGCGGTCAAGATGGTCAACACATTTTTGCAAAGAAAAGGAGAGTCTCGCAAGGGGCCATCGCTGAGGAACCAACTCCAGAGGCTGGAGCTTGCGGTACTTGGACCCGAGAAAGTCCTCTTGGTCTTTGAAGTCACGGCCCACTGCAGCATAGGATGCTTGCATGCGCTCATACTGTTCAGCATCTGAGGCCAGCGAAGAGGGAGGGTCATTCTGCTCCGATTCACTTGCACTCTCACTTCCTTCAGAGCCACTAGTATCCACGATGGACTCGTCCTTGTCTGAATCAGGGAGGCCACCTGAATAACCTCAGCAGGAACTTTATTCCGGTCTGCCGCCTGTGCTTCTTGGTTAACCACATGTTCCTGGTGAGCTCCAAGTCCCGCACGCAGCACTCCTGCTCCGGTAATGCGCAAATCAGGCAAGAGCTCATCATCACTCAAGCCGAAGAGTACCAAAGCATCCCTTCGTACGCAGATCTGAGAGACCAGTGCAAAGGAGTCATAGAAGTGCTGCATGCCCAATGGGCGAAAAAACTATTGGTCCAAAACAAGCGTGTCAGTGGTAGCAGTATCCAGAAGGACATAAGACTCTCTGCGGCCACACCAGATAACACGGAAACCCAGAGCCATCCAAAGCAAAACCATATGCAAATCGACGGCACCTCAATGGAGGTTCAGGGCCATCTGGCCGAAATGGACTTACTCGACGGATGTTATCACAATCCCGAATGTGCCACAGCTGATCAGTGATTTGTCTGGCCCGGGCAGTATTGTACTTCCATGGCCGCCACAAGTCCACCACAATGAGATGCAGTCGCCGTACCTTATGATAGTTGGTGACATAGTCCTGTAAGACTTCCAAAATTGCCGGCGGAGGGAAGTGTGGTCCTGACAGGCAGCAGCTCTGCTTAAGCATATCGATGAAGGACTCATCAGGACAGGAGTGAGAGAGCTCATGATCATGCAGATAGAAGTGGGCACGTCCAGCCCACACGTGCCCAGCTCCATACATAAGCGTACCCATCACCGTAGCAGCTCCAAGGAGGCCTTTCATATCAAGTGGGCCCATGATAAGGCAAAGTGCCCTAGCCCTGGTGACAGCCACTGTAGCACGAGCATACGCTTCCTCCAGTTGAACCATTTGTTCATCTTCCGGTAAAGCGAGAAAAGACTTTTTGCGACCTTGAGTGAGGAAACCAACTCTAGTTTGGGCAAGGATAACTGTATGGGCTGTCATGCCGGCACAGGTGGTGACTCCTCTGCAGACAATGGTGTCTTGGGATTCAGAGACCCAGTTACTGGCACGGAAAAAATTGGTCATGTCGTTTCGATTGTGCAGGACAGCCAAGCTGGACTTGGCATCAGCACGGAAAGCACAGCGTTCTGTCAGCCATTCTACAACAGCTCCAATGTCCTCAACTGCATGCATGTCTGCAAATGGGACATCCCAGAAGACAGGGAGGAAGCCACCTCGCTGCGGTCTCTCCTGGGTGACGAACTTACCAAAATTCCAACTTGTTCCATTGAATGTGACCAACTCAGGGTATCTCACTCCAACCACTGGATGATAGGTAACCTGTGAAACCCGTGCGCTGCTGGACAATACAAGACCCCACTTTTGGCGGCCAGCGACACCTGCTGCTTCAGCGAAAGAGGTGGCAAGCATGCTCGGAAGCCCTTCTCTTTCTCCGCGTAAGCCCATCCAGAGGATGGCGAAGGCAGCACGATGGATTTCGCGAGACAACATGGTGAAGAGTCTCCAATGAGGTCATGCCAAGTCTGCACAACTGCAGGGTCGATGGCAGTGGAGTTGTCTTCCAGGAGTTGTCGGATTTTCCAAAAGGAAAGAGCCCTCAGGGCAGTCCAGATATCGCATGGCAATACCCCCCAATTCATGAGCTTGAGTATACTGAGTTTGGCATCGCAGGGCCAGGGGGCGCTTGGTGAGTTTCTTACGAAGTAATTTCGATTCTTTGTTCTTTTTCAGACCACCAGGTGTTTGCCTGTGGTCACCAGACCACACCTCCAAACAAGTAGCCGGTGTTCTGGCAACTGAGGCCGCCTCTTCCATGTTCCCATATTGTTGCCCCTCATCCTCCAGAAAAAGGTCAACACCACTCATCCAGTCAGCCACGGGGCTAAATTGTTGACTGCATTCCTGTTGAAAGCCACCTCCGCATCCAATGAGGAGTGACTTCTGTCGAATGACCTGATTCCTGTTGGAAGGAAGAATGTCCAATGGAGTGTAAGAGCCCTTGCGGTTTTGCTCATAGTATCCCACCAGTCGCCCCATCTTGCCTTAAATGTGATCAGGAAGCTGCAAGGAAACCAGATGCATGCGCTGCTACATTTTCTTTGGTGAGAACCATCAGCTGGAGGCTCGGATCAAAGACCAGTAACCCCGCCAGAAGGGCAGCAGCTGAACGAGTTTTGCCGGCTCCAAATACGCCACTGATAGATCCTGTACGTCCCTCGCACAGGGCCAACACAATAGCACTCAATGTAGCTAGAACGTGTCCATCTTCGAGTTGGAGAAGCGGCAAGAGGGCGGTTCGTAGTGCCTTTTGTTCCTCATTCTCACCACAGACGTTCTCAATTCCAATTGCAAACCTCAGAAGTTTGAGTGCTGCAGTGAAGAGTTTGCGGCGCTGCCGAAGTCCATTGGGGCGCAAGCTGTCAGTACACTGAATTCCACAGCACAACCTCAGCCTTTCTCGGGGCATGCGTAGAAAGACCTCCAGTTCTTGGCAACTTTTGGTACCCCCAATATGATAAATGTTGTGGAACACCATGGAATGTTGGAAGTCGGTCTCCCTTCCCTGCAAGTGGCGCACGCCTCCATAGGGGAGACGGGGGCGCATATCCAAGGCTGCACGGCAGTACGTGAGAGCCAACTGTTCTGGTAACCAAGCAAAGTAAGTGCGAATTGGCGAGACATATTTCCAAAACTTATGCGGACCTTGCCAAGGCTTGTTGGTACTAAGGTCAGAGGCGAGAGCAATCAAGACACATTGGTAGTGGTCAACTCCACTCCTGAAATAAATGAGGACAGTATTGCCTTTGCGCAACCCCATTTGAATCCGTTGCTTGTCATAGGGGGGTCCAGCCTCCATTTGGAAAGACTCGGTGGTGCGATTCGGGAGCAATGCGGTGGTCAGAAGCAAAAGTGGCTTGTTGTCCCAGGCAATGGCGACATGCATGATGTCCGACCTCGACCAAAACAGCTTGATCACATTTAGATGATGTTCCACCCCTTGCTCTCCACTTGCAAGACGTTCTTCGACACGATAAGATGAAGCAAACCATCACCGGCAAGGGGACTGCACTGGGGCCATTTGAGGTGGAATCATGTCCAGGAAGTGGACAAGGCGAGGTAGCGGGAGGTGTTGCAAGAAAGAAACCATGAGACGACATACTTCTTCTGTAGGGCAAGTATTGCCTCCAATGGTGACCTCGCGAATCAATGCGTCTCTGATCACATCCCAAGAAAGCTCCCCGCTGGCAGTTACCCCCAACTGCTGGCGACCGATCTCCAGAACCTCATTGGATGACGGGTGACAGCACCAAACAGAATCATCAACTGATTGAGGACTTGTTGAACCCTGGCCGGGACTTCACAAGACACGCAGGAAACCAACCTCAATGGAGCAATGTCACGACATTGGGGATGAGCAACTTCCGGATATTGACGCAATAGCTGCCATAAGGGGAATCTGCCATGTGGCATATTCAGGTCAATCCAATGTCCATAAGAGTGCTCACAAGCACCAAAATGTTCCCGCAACTCCATTGTACTCCGATCCACAATGCAATATTTGCACGGGAGGGAACGCAATGTGTCATCATGAGGATGCCATTGACACAATCTGTCCGTAGTGAGGTGGATTACCACGAGCCGGGCACCGTGGTCAGGCTGGATCCTATGCAATAATGCCGGAGGAAGAGCAATGCCACCCAATCACGTTCCACAAGAGGTGAAGGAGACAAATGCCACTGTAAGATCCAGCAGAGAAGCCACGGACATAGACTTGAGCAGGGCGGTTGTCAGAAGGGCGTGATCGCAGGAACCTGTTTTGACGGGCACCAAGAAGCAGGTCGAGCATCAGTTTCATGCTGGCAATGGGCAAGTCTTCTAGGAGAGGGGGCCACATGGCACTTGTCAAACATGTGCATGGCAAGCGCTCTCCTCGAGCCAGCGCGAATCCATGTACAGAGAGGCAGGCATAGGTCCAGGAAGGCGTCCCATTCCTCAGCACTGTTAATGGCCAGGTAGTGGAGAACCAAGAACTCATGCATGGCCTTGGAACCACCAAGAGCCACAAGGGAGACGTGGTGTACGCCATCTCGGCCAGGAGTCTCCAACGGAAGGGGGATAGATGGACTGACCTTCAGTACGAATACAAATATCGTAGTCTTTGAAGCCTCCCAGCTCATGACCACCCAGCCCAGTACAATCAATGTTGACCAGCTGCGGATCATCGGAAGAAGAACAACTGGCCAATGCATTTTTGGCCCTGAGGAAAACATGCACTCCACCACTGGGGAAAGGAGCAGAGCCACGACAGAATGCCACAAGTGTGAAAGTTAGGTCTAGTAGGTGTAGATCTCCTTGATGATGGAGTTAGGGAGTGCTGACCTGGTGTTTCTTTGTTTTGTTTGTTTTTGGAGAGAAGTTCTGTTTTAGACTGCGTAGCTCCGTGTTTAGAAGAGAGTTTGCTGAGTTTAGCAAAGCTTAGACTTGAGGAAGTCTGGAAGAGTTTCACTGAGCACACTAAACGTGTGGATGCTTGCTCAAGAACGACAGTGAAAAAGGTCCGTAATCTTCTTACGTGGTTTTCACATGGCAGCGGAGCTATCTTAGCTCCAGAGCCTTTGGGGAGAGTTCCTTTTTCTACTACAAGAGTGTTTGAGACTTTGCTTCTTTGAACTGAAAGAATGAGACGTGGTCGAGATCCCAGCAGAACACCGAGTATACGAAAGTTAGGCACGCGAATCCTATTGCCTCCAGCTCTACTTAGCAAGCAACAAGACAGTCCCCAACTACCACAGTGGATCGTCAATCCTTTTCGCACCACACAGGCACACCAAACAAGGTCAGTTCTGTTCACCTAGCCTTTACTAGTGACAGTTGCTGTTAACTTCAGTTAACTTCTTGTGAAAACCTTGAAGCCACATGACTGACATACAGCTTCGTTTCGGAAACTCGATTCCCAGACTTTCTAAGTCAATTTCGGATTTCACAACTTCAATAAAATCTATCTCATAGATCGTTTCCAATCTAGAAACCAAAAAACCAAAAACAAACCAAGAGACGAGAGAAATAACCAAAAACGTGTTTTGGTTATCTCCCCCCCCGTCAGACATCAGCTTCTCTCAATGCTCTTTCTGCTCAAGAACTGAGCTCAAGATCTCATGACTCTGCTGATTTATCATCATCCGGGGGAAAGAAAACAAACACGTATCCCAAAAGACAAAGAGGGGGTTTCGGGGAAATCCCAAAGACATTTCTCTCACCTAATGGCTATCCAAACCATCACCTCTCCAACATATGCAGTTGGTGCAATACGTTCAAATCACACGGCAAAAGCTACATTCAAATGTAGCACCAGCGAAAACAAATTCCAGCGAAAACAAATTCCAGATATCGAAATACCAGCTCACCAGTACAAAACTGTTTGCATCCACCAGTGAAAATACGAAACAAATTCCAATCACAGAGTAACCACGACAGTTTCAACTGCCGACCCAGCAAATCAAATCCTCATTCAATAAACCAGAAATCAGTGATATTCGGCATGCATAAAAACACATCCTCAGAGTGCTTGCAGCAGAAATGCCACATCGCACCATAGGAATGGCTATCCAGCCATTTATACTTTCACACCCCCTTTCGATGTGGCAACTCTGGCCAATCCAAAGACACCACAACGTTCACCGGAGTGAAAATATGGATTAGTATCCAAAGACTGCAACCAACACATGCACTGAAATAGCTGAAGTCAATGAATATACGTATGTATACATCTGCAACAATACTTCGACTGCAACAGTAGTCAATGAAAACCTTGTCATTGAAATCACAAGCACTGATGACATCTGACACAGATACGAAATCCACCCCAGAAAATCACCTGAACTTGAAATCTCATGCATTGATGATACCTGACACAGATAGAAACCCACCCCAGGAAATTCACCAAAACACACGCACTGATTCGACCTTCATGGGAAAAACCCAAAGCGGCCCAGTATTCTATCAGAAAAATCACAAAGCAATGCTTTGCAACCACCCAAGGCGAATAACTGCACCTATCAGAAATTCCCATAATCCAACGAGGATTCACTTGGTCTTCCTTTGATAACCCTTTGTCTTGGGTTTCCAGCCGCAAGCCCTGGCAAACAAACCGAAATCTTCCGCTTGGTTCTGCGGATCTTTGACGGCAGGTGTGGCGTAAGTGCCAACAATCCATGAGATGTAGCGTGCAATCTTTGCATCTCCCTCACCAGCTGCAAGGAGCTCTGAGAAAGACCAATTCATATCTGCAAACTTGTCCATCACAATGACTGTTTGACTCCATACTTTGAAATCTGCCACTCCCGGAGGAACAGCAATACTCTTGTCAACATGACGCACATGAGACGTGTCTGGAGCCTTCACAGGCACAGCACTGGTCTTGCCACCTTTCTCTTTCTTCATAGGCTTTGCAACCACGGTGTCACCCTCAGTCACATACCGGGCCTGGTTGTCAATGGCCGGGCTACCCGAAGATTGCCCAACCGTGGCATCCCATTCCGATTCGGAGCTAAACTCCTCTGGATCATCCTTACGACGCTTGGTAGCATCACTCATCCCAGCAGGCTGTTCACCAACCTCCATGGTATCCATGATCTGACCAAGGACGCCTGAGCGTCTGGCAGCAATCGCAACAACTCACCCATTTCTTGTTTCTCCATGGCGACAGGATGAAACTACAAGTGAGAAAGTCAAAGTTCACACACACACACACACAGGCGCTACTAAGGAGAAACGTCCACAGCCGTAGCAGAGACTCAAGTTGCCTCCCAGAGAGCAAACACTTCCTCCATTCAAGAAGCGACCTACCCAAAAACAGCACCTCAGCCAGCCAGCGTCATCAGCTCAGCAAGACTAGCTGTCCGGAGACAGTAATGTTTCAAAC